>JAHWFP010091190.1:43901-71704 GCA_023313725.1 Lithobius niger | reverse complement strand
TTTTTTGGGTCGCTGGAGATTCTTTTACACGTATTAGTGCGACGCTGATGGCTTACATGTCTTTTTCCAATATCTGTTCCTTTAAAGCTTTAAGTTTTTTAAGGCTTACATCCGTATTTTATAAGCTTAAGCGTTTTTTAATACTAATCATCCTATTGCCTTGACGTGTGTGGTGTGTAAGATCATGGAGTTTCTTATCCGAAACAGTATAATCATGTTTTTTGGCTCTCATTCGCTCATTACCCAGGATCAGGAAGATCTGCAATGCATCAACTATTGGTGGTCCTTGACAGATGGACCTGGGCACTCAATGAGGGAATCTCAACGGACATTGTGTACTTCGACTTTAAGATGGCATTCGAGTCCGTGGTTCACCGCAAACATCTTCTTAAGATCAAGAGCTGCGGGATAAACGGTGATCTTCTGAATTGGCTTGCAGCATTCTTCACCCACCGAACTCAACGGGTATTTATTTCAGGTGTTCACTCATCTTGGGTAGATTCCTCCTGTGGGGTCCCCCCGGGCTCTGTTTTTGGTCCTCTGCTTTTTATAATTTACCTGAATGATCTGAAATTTGCTGGGGATTTTTGTTATGGATATAAATTTGAAGATGATTTGAAAATAGGCTCGGAAAATTACTCCCTACCTGCTCCCTGGCCCTTGAGACCAAGATCCTACATGTTAAAGACTAGTCAAATAAATGGCAACTCCCACTTTCAGTCCTGAAGTGCCATTCCTTCCATGTGGGCAAACAGAACCTGTGTTATCAGTATATACTCGAAAATCAGCAACTTCCCTCGAATTCTGAGCTGCAGGACCTGGGAATCTGGTTACCCAAGACCAGAAATCATCCCTGCATTGTACTAAGATCTGTGTCGCTGCATACTCCTGTGCTGCTATCGTCTACAGGTATTTTAAATCCGGTAATGTCCAAATTAACTCCTGTTTGGTCCCCATATCTTGCACGAGACATCGATGCCCTGGAGCGTGTGCAGTGTAGATTTACAAAAGGTCTCCCGGGTTTTTGTGAAACGCATTCTTGTAACTCACCGAGTTGCAAGATGAAATGTTGACATAAACTCATTTTAAATAAAAAGTAAAAAAAAAAGTTTCTGGAGAAAAGCCGCTGAGGTGGGAAGGAGGGGGCAGGGGCCCAGGAAGCTAATATTTTTTTAAGAAACTGGCCTGCATTTTAAACGTGTTTTTTTAACTTAGCGATGCAATACAAATCCATATAATTTTTTTTAAATGGTTAACAAGGGTTTCCTGCAGTGGTTGGGTGGGGGGGGGGGGTAGCAGATGCCCTGGAGGCTAGCGTGTTTTTAAATAAATCACCGTGTTTTTGAACTGTTTTCCTGCAACTTAGAAATGCAAATCATTTTAAATTTTCATTAAATGAATTGGCTCAGCGTAATTAAAACGCTTGGTACTTAACAATGTTTTAACAATGATTGTATTAACATTGTTTAAAAGTAGGACGATAATGAAAATGCATTGATTTCAGTTGGCACTTATCACCATACTTTTAAACAATGGTCCATACGAACGCTGGCCTGATAGTCGATTAGAGCAATAGTTTGTAACAATGAAAACAAAAGAAGTAGGGGTACAAGCGTTGTTATAGGACGGAAAAACAACATCATGAGTAAAAAATTGTACTTCCAAAGATACGTTTTACTCTACTCTATGCAGAAAAGGTATCACAGACGAAGATACAATCATGCCACATTCCTTTGGCATTTACTAAAGGAAAAGATTTTCAAATCTTATCATCAAGTATACCAATGGTTGACGTGTATCTACTGGCCAACATCTTTCAGACTTTCAGGAAGACTTGTTTATCGAACGAAGGCAGACACCCCTCTTATTATGTTTCCACACCTGGATTTTGTTGGGCCACTGCACTGAAGAAAGCCGAAACAAAACTAGAACGCTTCACTCATGCTGAAAAAAACAACTTTATCATTTCGGGTATCAGGGGTTGAATGAGTTTTATAGGGAAGAGACATTCGTCAGCCAACAACAAGTACCTACCAACAAGCAACAAGGATTTGCCTATCCTGCATTTTGTATATTTAGAAATTCAACCTCTATGTGTCAGCAGTGATGGAGTACCCTCTGTACGATCTATTTAGCTGGTTGACGAAGACGGAAATTCTCGAATTTCACTTATCCTTGCTTGAAAAAGATTCGGAATTTGTCTACATATTGGCAGTGGACTTAGACTACCATTCCGCATGCTTTGAGAAAAATGCTGCTACAAAGCATAAAAATATGCAAAGGAAACTGAGGAACAGAGGAAAGCAAGGTTGGAGAAAAAAGCTGCTGCAAGGCATGATAAAGAAGCAAGGGAAACTGAGGAAGAGAGGAAAGCTAGGTTGGAGTAAAAAACTGCTACTGAAAAAAATGACAAGCAGAAAATAATAAAAAAATTACAGAAAATTAAACTAAAAGTATGATTAGGGCGCATAAAGGTTTACTCCAACCTAGCTTTCCTCTCTTGCTCAGTTTCCCTTGCTTGTTTATCATGCTTTGCACAGCTTTTTTCTCGAACTGGCTCCTCTCATTGTATGCTGGTTGCAATGGGACACAAAATATAACAAAAAGTAACTGTTTCCATGTATCGATGACGTGAGAAATTTATTCAATTCTTCGATCTTATAAGCCCCCGGAGTGACTATCACTTTCTGCCAGTACACACCAGCATCTGTAGTGTACTGAATTTTGTTATTTTTTTAACTAATGTTGTTATGTATGTTGTGTATGTATAAGTGTCTAAATTAAGTAGAGACAATTCATAACTTGTTTCAGAGTCCAAATGAATGGACGTGTTTAGATTAATTCTCATGTCGAGTCTTTGCCAGTGCGAATGATAGAACAGGAATTCAATACTCTTTTTTTTATTTCATCTCTAATCAAAATAATTTTGGGCTAAAAAACACCATTATGTGGGGTTCCCTACTCATATGATGCATGTAGCCCTGCCCAGCTGCAACCAAGGCTGGGAGGCCATTCGACTCCAGTCTGGAGTAACTTTTTCCCGCTCGCTTTCTTTCCAGTTTGGATTCTCGCCCCAAGCCTCCCCAAGTCTCTAGTGCCCCTAACCCCTACCTCTCCGACATACCGCAGACATGAAGTGGCAGAGGGGCTGAATAATTGATGATATGAGGTGAAACCAGTAGCAGTATTCCTCCTAAATTATTGGCTATTGAATTCCTCTTTTTTAATAACGATCTAAAATTCTAATAAATGAACTTGATGGTAGCCATCTTAGACATACAGCAATAATAATAAAATTCGCAAAACATCCATACTGAGAAAACTAAGGCCAGATAAACTTCAAGGAAGTACAAACCAAGATGGCCAACTTCAATCTGGGACACACCAAGATGGTGGTGTCTAGAGGAATGTAAACATTATTCCCGGTCCTAGGGGGTGCTATTACACACATTCTTCAACCAAAAAATAATTTTGATTGGGTTAGCTGATGGTCGAAAAAAACTTGACTGGGCAACCAGATAGCCCAGGATAGGGACTAAAATTCAATCCAGCCATCTTGTAAAATGGAGACACTTCTGGTTTACATGCGGCCGCCATTTTATCTGTCCTGAGCAAATTCCACACTATCCTACTACTATAAAAGCCTGACAGAACTGGTAGGGAAAAGCTCGACAGCATCTGTTTTATGAACAGGATGCTCAAGTTGACATACTTTGCACTAACACTTTTACTGGAAGCGCGCATGCTTGAACAGTTTCCTCTCCCCATACCCTGTTTAAAAACATATAAAAAGCACTTTGGGGAAGGGGAACGCTTAAATAATGGACCAGCACATTCCTCCCACATCCTATAGAATAAGACTGCAAAAAATCTCACAACAAGCATGGGTGGATTGGACGACGTGCTCAAAAAAATATGGTTTGTGCATTTATCTACAATTACAATACGGGCTCAGTGCAGCATTACCTCATGTCTTTGCCAGGGGTAAGATCCTCCTTGTGTTTGCGTCCTGTACTTTGACTAACCCGGGAAAACTCTTTCACCATTATTAATTTATACTAGAAGCCAGTTCATCTAGAGATGGTTGAAAAGCCGTCCCATCTAATGAATTTAGATACGTTTACGATGTTCTATTACCCTGATAATGTTTTTCTCCATCCCAGTTTTCTCCCTCCCTTGATACCCTCTCCGAATGTAATGTACACACTTTTAGTAATCAACTTATTCATCTCATCATTTGGCATAATCTTTATTTAACAATAAAAGGGCATAAGGCACTCCAGGTGAAAGTTGTAGAAAGTTATTCTTGTTTATTTTCCATATTTTACCGAGCCTAAAGAGCACAACATCCGAGCCAAAAGAGCACAACATGTAAGCAATAATTGTAGCGTCGACAACTCTGAAACAGTGCAAATCAGCACTAGAAGTCCATATCTACGTAATAAGTTTTTCTATCGTCTCTAGCTGCTAATTTCGAGGCGCACTGGCCCCGAAATTAAGAACACATCATTATTTTGTTTAAAACTGTAAACTTATAACTGAAACACATTCTTTCAGTTTGCTTACCATCAAAATCAACAAAAACAACCTTTAGCCACCCAACTATGCCACATTCCGAACGACCAGGCATGGTTTGCACGCCAGCATTGATAAACAACATCCACCGAAATTGTAGTCAAGTTTGCAGTCGACTGTTATCTGATTGTTATCCATTTGTATACTGGGCGTGTTAGCCAGCAGGTCCCCTGGCATTTTCTTATGTTGTATTGAATATAGTTTACCACAGCTAGTGAATACAAAGCATTATTACTAACTAGTGGGAAGCCCTAACCCTGTTCGGGAAAAATCCTATGAGTGTGAGGTTACAAACAGCTGGAAAAGTATGGATTCCATTAACTACGCAGTATTACAAAATGAAAGACCAATGCAAGTCTCCTCTCCTCCTAGACCAGAAAAATCCTCCCAAATCCTTTTAACTGGCCTGACAGAAATTTTACATGGTAAATACTTCTTTGGAAACGAGATTTTATTTAATACTGCATGTGCCTGTCTTCCAACTTTCCTTCCACCCCCCCCCTCTCTAGTCGCTTCCCCTCCCAACCTGTACTCTACTCATTTGCTACCCATTCTCTTCCCCTTCTTCGATCTCGTCCCGAACTGTCGTCTCCTCTCCGCCTTTCCTTCTGTTACGTTGCACGCAGTGTGGGATGTATACAGTGCCCTCCAATTCAACCCTCACTTCACTGTTTCTTTTTATTATTTTTGGCACTTCCTAATTATTATTCACATTAGAAAACAAAAAAAGAGCTGGTTTGATGTATAAGGTAAGGTTTAACTGATTCGAAGTCAAAACAGCAAAATAACACAAATAAACTCTTCTGTAAGGTTTCGTATATTGTAGAGTTCCTGTACTGTTTAGTCCACGTGAAACCTCACTGCTGTTTTCAACCATAAAATGGACACGTAAATAAAATTAAAACCATTACCCAACTTTCAAAATTATTGTAAGAATAATTTAGCGTATAATATATGCTACACACTCGCTTACTTTGGGGGCTAAATTTTTCAGCATTACTCTAATCAAGATGTCTCCTTTCAGTTCATCCTATTGATACATAATGCCACTTTTCAAGATGTCATATTCTAAACTTCAGGACTGGAATTTCATTTTTATTTTCAACGACGTTTCCAGGTTTTCAAGGAGTTGTATGAACTCTGAATTGTTATATCCGTAGGTCTGTACTAAGCACACTAAAAATATGGTTTTTTACGATTTTTCAGCGATGTCGTTTAGCCAAGCTGAATGAACTAATCAGACCTATCATGTTTTAACGTAAAAACTGTAAAAACATGTGACTACAGCAGTAGAGGTTCATGTGTACTGACAGGAACACTGCAGTATACGAAACCTCACAGGGAAGTTTATTTGTATTAATTTGCTGTTTTGACTTCGGATTAGTTAAACCTTGCCTTAAATATCAAACGAGCTCATTTTTGTTTTCTAATTCGTAAACTTTGTCATACATATTTTGTTTTCTGTACTCGTTGCAAGCACTCTGAATTTCGCTCGCTTCATTCGCTCATTCAGTGCAAGTCTTTCTTTTGGTAGTTGGTTTGTCTGCAGCTCTTTAAAGGCACATAAATCCCTCCATCCTAGCTGCTTTACTCATACGTCAACTGCGCTAAAATATAGTTCATACGACTGTGGCGTGCATTGCTCTGTGAAACAAGCATGACGTCACATCTGACGTTAGATCATACTCATTTCCAAACCACGCCATATGACACGTCACACGAATGCTAAAAGTTAAACAAACACTGGCACAGATGACTGCACGTTATGATCATCAATGTCTCCTGTCTGTTGGTGTGGTAAAATACTCACACGTTAGTTTTATTTGAACAAAGTTGACCAAATAAATGATTTTGGGGTCTTTATTCTGTGTCGAGATGTCGAAATGTACGTCGTAACGTTGCCGACTATGTTATGTATATTGATTTATTGGCGATTTCAAGGAGACATGCTTAGCGACCGATCATTATGCATCGCTTTTTGGGGGGGGGGAGAAGATATTTAAAACCCCCATTCTTAGGACAGTAAGTTTACACCCCCGTGACCAATCTCATTTATTCTTTCCGACCGTTATTTTTTTTCCTTGCAGCCTAATTTGTGACTTCATGTTTTAGTATTATGCAGGAATCAAAAACGGCGTTACTGTACAGAAACAGCTTAAATGAAAAACATAAAATTGGGTCTGTTTTAGGTGTACCATCAAAAAAAAAGCTTCTCCCGACGGACCCTAGTTGTAGTATAAAAGGTACTGCAGCTAAACGTTTTCCCCTTAGGCCTTATGCCTGCTACTAGAATTTACGTCTGAAACTCAATCCACAATTTAATTTCTTCTCCGCTTTTGGTTTTGTCCATCACCGTGTAAGTATCCCGACACCCCTGCCCCACACTCGCTTTAATTCTAATTTCTTGCGGTGAACATTGGATAAACCTAATGTCGATCCAATTCTCGTTTTGTCCTTTCTTTTACCGATTTGGTAGCAAATCTACTTGGTGGAATAGATAAATGCATTCTTCACTCGCCATTTCTCCTGATAAGCTCAGAACAAGGATAACCAGGATTGAAGCACCGTTCCTCGAGTAAGGCAGCTACTATCTCACTTGGGTTTCGTTCAGAAGCGGCAAGTCACGTGACTGAAGTGCAAAAAGAATCACTATGTCACAGACTAGGCGTGTAAACATTGCATGACTTCACCGTTAAAAGTAGCCCGAGAAGAGCATTCTGGCGGGCGTGAGATATTCTTCGGACTGACTGGTAAAAAAGAAGCTTGCAAGCGTACACGCACCACATCTGTCTTTGGGATCGTACCCTTAGACGATCAAATAAAAGGTAAATGAATGCATATAAAACTATTTCCGGTAATGTATCAAGGAAAAGTGTTAATATATACCGGAGGGAGTGATGTGCCTTTAAGGAGCTTTGTCCTTCAATTGTAATATAAGATGGCAAGCCAAATTGGCAAAGGGCATTTTAGCTTTAATACAGGAAAGTTATGTGAAACCATTATAAAAAAAAAACAATTCGTAATAAGGATAATGCTTCTTCTTCACGCTTCCTGAAAGTGCGGGTGAATTGTTGGCTCACCAGCATTGTTTAATGTTCAGTTGGCGCCTAGCGTCTGGCGATTGCTGATTGGCATTGTTGCATAAAAACAATGTTTTAAACAATGTAAAACAATACTACGGATCGTTCAGGGCCCCATAACTCTGGAATGAGACGACCAATTCAAATATCTATTTCCATAAAGGCCACATCTCAGTAAGTAGATCTTTCAAATGAGCTAAGAACCATCTTTCTACGACAAATGTTGGCTAGGTCCCACAAAGATCATGTACCAAATATCAGAGGAAAATGTTGAAAGACGGTGGAATAATTTAAGCATCGAAATTTCGGCTTTAACATGTGAGACCGAGGTCAAACCTTACAGCAACTATTTACATTGATTTACTAAGTGCTTTCCTCTTCCTTCAAGCATTCCTCCCCAAACCAAATCCCTCCCAAACATTTAATAAATATGGATGGAAACGTGTTAAGGTAACCAACTCATTTCGATGAAGTATAATCATTCAGTAATAAGTATTTGGTGTTATCTTTAACAACAAAAGGTGCACATTAAGGTTAGAATTGTTGCAAGAATTTCTTAATTATTCACTGAGGTAACTGTAGTATAGAGTAGCAACAGTAGCAACAGTAGCAATCAGGAAGCTACAGTCACGCGTGTAGTTAATAGTTACTGAAAGCATTGTTTACTCTTCCTTATGGTTATCCCTATGCTCATCCTTATGTTTTTTGAGACTCGGGCTGTGCTTATTTGGTCAAAAAATGGGAACACGGACTATGCATGCTTACCGATTTCAGCGTTGGGCACTTTACCTACAAGCATCAATTTCAATATTTTCCTTTTTAGCGACGGATATAATGTCATGGCTGATGGTTGATCAAGAATACCCTCTTATTTTGATAACACAGATAACTCAAGCTGCCAAGAAACTGAAATAAGTTTATTCCCAAACACCTAGTAAATGCTTTATACCAAGGTGAGATTTAGTAACTGTGAGCAACTATGTACGTCGTGAGTGGCCAGAAAAAGTTACTTATATCACACCCCCTCATTTTTACAGAGAAAAACAAAATTACTAATAACACAAGTGTTTGTTTGGAATTCAAGTGAGTCGACAAGTGCTATGAAACCAACGCCCAACATTATTACATCTAGGGTATGCCATTGTTGTAAAAATAAAGAGTTAACATGGTCTCATGTAGGGTGGTCAAAAATTAATAAATAATATTGAGTAATTTAGGGGAAGTGTACTAGCCGCCGAAGCAAATGTAAACAGCCCGTAGACCAAACACTTGCTGGAAATCCCTTCATGGCCATGGGAATGCCTGTGTATTGGCTGTGCGGGTTCATTCATAGGTGCTATGTATCTTATAACTGTGGAGAGTTATTCTATATGGCCCACTATTACCACAACGTCTTCTATACCCGCTTAAACAACAGTAGAATTGTTTTGTAAGATATTCGCTGGTAGTAAATGATAACAGATCGCATTATTTTGAGTGAATTTAGAGTGTTTTTTGAAAGTAATGCCGTAACCACAATTTCCAGTGCACTGTATCACGGGAAACAAATAGCACTGCAAAAATGTACTGCTAATTTTTAACTACTGTTTTAAAAGTAACATCGTCCATACGGAGCAAACTTCTAAAGCCGACACTTCAAAACATTTTATTAGCCTCTGCACAACTCCATAGGATAGAGTGCAGCAAACGCAGACTACACAATTAAATGGGAGAGAGCTCAAACCACGAATGGTCTTACTCACAGGAAGTACTAGGGACATGTGTCATTCTCCCACAAAAACCAAAATTGCATTGGTGTTGATCCCAAATGCTGTGGGTGACCTCTATGATGTGAGTGATAGCTGCATTCAATGGTGTTGCCACCAAGATCCATATTATTTGTCACTATGTAATTCCCATTTCTTCATCTGATGAAGAATGAAGGTGCTACCACTGCAGCAACATTCATTTGTGAGTCAGCTGAGGATTCTCCCACCCACTTAGTTATTTTGCGATCCGGAGGTTGTTTACGGTATTTTATCTTCATAGTTGCTGACCACTTGTCATTCTTAGTTATTCACAATGTTCACACAGTCCAAAACATTATACTAGCCTCTGCACAACTCCGTAGGCTACAGTGCAGCAAACACAGACTACACAATTAAATGGGAGAGAGCTCGGAACACGAATGGACTTACTCACAGGAAGTAGTTTCTGGTAGGACAATGGCTTAGTTCCAGGCAGTATTGTCTGGGCACGTGTCATTCTCCCACAAAAACCAAAATGACATTGCTCTTGATTTCCAATGCTATGGGTGACCTCTATGATGTGAGTGATAGCTGCATTCATTGGTGTTGCCACCGAGATCAATTTGTCACTATGGAGTTCCCATTTCTTCATCTGATGAAGAATGAAGATGCTACCACTGCAGCACCATTTATTTGTGAGTCAGCTGTGGATTTTCCCACCCACTTAGTTATTTTGCATTCCAGAGGTTTTTCACGGGACTTTATCTTCAAAATTGCTAACCACTTCTCATTCTTAGTTGTTCACAATGTTGGGTCCAATACTAGAGACACAATCATAAGATCTAGGTTCTATTCCTGGACTCTTTACTGTAAGTGTTTTTATATGTCAGAATTACTGCTCAATAACTGTCATTTTGAGCTGTTCACAATGTTGGCTCCATTGTGTTTCTTTGTATAATAATAATCTTTACAGCTAGTTTCCATTCTTTAACTTTGTTTTAGCCTAGTGTACGTTTGTCCAGGGTTGGAGATCTGGAGTTCAGGCACCCCCTGGTATCATTTTGTTATATACTGACGTTAATTCATATAGCAAGTTACCAGGAATTGTGACAGTATCGAGTTAGCACAGTGTTCTAGTGCATCGCAGGCCCAATGCAAAAAATCTGGTTCAATTCCCGAACTCTTGATTGAAGGTTATTTTATCCATCGTAATTGCTACTTACTTGCCATTCATAGCTGTTCACAATGTTGGTTTCATTACATTTCTTCATTTAATTCATTTATTTATCACACTCCTTCCATTTTTTGTAATTCAATGTTTTGTGTTTTTTTCATGTGGAGGAATGTAACATATATGTAATTCTTGTGTATAGATGAAGTTGTATTATTATGAACCTTTCACACATACTTCCATTGTTTGCACTTCACCTGTGTTTTTTGTTATAAATAAAAACGTACATACAGTTAATGAATGCTTGTCTGACTCAGCGAATCATCCAATCCATGCTTTGTGTCTATGCGACTGTGTTTTAATTTAGACTAATATTTAACGATATAGACTAAGAGTAATGCCAATAAGCTTTCTACTCTCCATATACAGCAGCAGTCTTTTACAGTTTTGTAGTTTACAAAGTGAAATTTGGAAAGCACCTATCTTACCCTTCTTAGTTTTACCATAATTTTACTGAGAATGCAGTGACGTCCTCCTGAATCCATTTCTGCAATTGCGCCAGATTGAGCGCTCTAGTTTTCTTTACATGCAGATCTATGAGTCGAACTAATTGGATGCGTGCGTGGTTCTCCCTCTGTCCTATGTTGGCAGAGATATTTCTATCCTCGTTTGGATGTCAATACATGTTTAAATTTATCTCTTTGTCCTAGTAACTTGCCTTGTGCCCTGCTACAAAGAGCTTGCTCCAATTTGTTAGTAGTAATGTCACGAGGACACAGCTTTTATCAACAAATGATATTGCGATAAATATCACAAATATTGTGAAAAATTTGGAAGGTAACGAGAATTTGGTAACATTTATCGATCCTAGACTATGCTCGAGTATCGTTTGAAACGAGAATACGTCTCCGAAGTAGTTTTGAGTCCCCCAACTATCTATCACAACACGTTGAAAGTAGCCTAACTCTCGTTACTATCTTAGTATTAGTCATGGCACGTCTAACAAAGTAAATATTTGTTGTATTTTAAATGAAAATTTTGTTTCTTAGATTTATACTGAATACGATTTGTAACATTACTAAGTTTTACTACATTATTAATAATTTAGTTTCTACTATTTATGTTTAATGAAAGTAGCACTTTAAAATTTTATGTGCTGCAGTTGTTTCTACTACACTTAGAATATTAGTGGTGATAAGGCCTAACGTGCTAGGGCGGACAAATGAGGCTAATCGTTCTGTCACCATGGAGTCAACATTAAACGGGCATTGCTTGGGAGTCAAATCACGCCTCACGTGACTATTCAGTATTTCTATTTGCGTAAAAATGGGTTTAGACCTACCGGACGTAGTTTCGTCGTACTTGCATTAAGTGGCGGAGATCAGGAAACCGGACGAATCCAACGAAAAAATAACATGGAGGGACGAAACTGATAGTTTAACTGATAAAATACCACGTACACGTTTTATCTGTCGTAGGAAAGTGTGATACGCTGGTGGTTGCTATTCTTTGGCTTCCTGTTACACAATCGCTGTTATAAAATTAAGAAAGTATATGCTAACCCAAAAATTTATTTTTTGTATCACGCAGCTCGCTTCTTACTGCTTGTTCTATTTGCTTGACTCGTTCAGTTTTCTTCTGCTAATGCTTGCAACGGGGTCGGTTTCCTGCTACTCACAAGCCATTCATCAATCGCCATTTGGTGCAAAAATGTCATACCTATAATCACGTCATCCATAGCAATTTTAGAAGGAAAGAACGCTATGAAATAGAGGAGGGCACGTTAAGGCATTGGTTATTTGCGCCTATAGTTAATCAATTATGGCCTATGTAGCCAACAAAATTAGGCAAAGTTGAAGAACTACAACGAATTGTTACTAGAAAAGTTGTCAAAGGAAGCAAAAGAGGTGACAACTGAGACGCAGATGCTGGTAAAAAGCTACATAAAAATTCAGCAGAAAATGTGAATGAAAAGCTACAAAAAAACGTGATGGTGCAGCAGATGCGGCTAAAGAACCACAGAAAATAGTTGCAGAAGAAATGGTTAAGAAGCCACAGAGAATAAGCGTCCAAATCACACTGGGTGATTCTCAGATAATGTCAAATTTCTTGTCCCGATTGTCTTACTAAAACAATTTCTTGTTTTCTGAATAATGTTTGGTGCTCAAATGAGAGCGACACTTATAGAACAAATACAAACGACATTCACTGCTAAAGTCAACAGAGATAAATTGTCAGTTATGCTTTTTATGACGAAAATGTCATTACCATAATGCGTTCCTCACCTATGAGACTTGACTTGCATACAACATTTGACATGCAAAATTGTCTAAAAAATTACAAGTCCTTGCATTCTATTTTCAAAATGTGTTGAATACTTAAAATCTGCTGGTATTATGCCAATTGTAGTCCTGAATTTTTGTAATTTGCTATTTTTATGCATGTCCAAACTTCTACCATCATTACCGGCACGCTCATTGTTAATTGGCCTAGTCGTCACTAGATGTTAGACTTATTATATTTGGTACTGTTACAAGCATTATTGGCCATAGAGCTGATACATCATGTAACAATTCGGCAGCACGAACTCATCGTACAGGGTGTTAAAAAAACGCTTCACGTCCACGTCGAATTTTTCTAAGTCAGACAACCATTCCCCGTCGTTAAAACCCTTATCCCTGACCTCATGAAAGTTATTCCTGACCTCAGGAAAGAAAGCTTTTATTTGCTGTTCAAATAAGAATGCAAAAGGTAACAAAAGCATGTGACAACCCTGGTTGTTGGGGGTGAGGGGAGGGGGGACCAAAACAAACAATAAAAGCCCATAATTAGATTTGAAGTAAAAAGAAAAAAAAACATTTATTTGGCCATAAAGCAAAATAGCTAAAATAAAGGCTTTTACGATATTTGGATTTCAAATAACAATTTGCAAAAGGAACGTATCCACGCCTTAATTAAAGATGATCTCGATCGACACATTCAGTTCTGTGAGGAATTCCTAGATTTCAAATAAAGCAAAAGAAAAAGCACATGTGGAACGCTGGGGGGGGGTGGAGGCCTTTGCCACGGTCCCCCGTCCCATTGCCGGTCCAGATAGGCTAACCTCTAGAAGACTGATGGTTGCCATTTTGTTTCTAACCAGTTATAACGTCAATTAAGTCCATCATTAAGGTTTAGACACAAAGAAAATTGTTCCAGGTAATTGAATCACGAACGAAGGTGCTCGAACTGTCTTCCTCCAGCAACGTTGCACTCATCACATCTGCTTTCCTCACCTAAACATATTCTTCTGCATAAATCAGGAGTAAATGTCCCAAATGCAGCAGTAATGAGAACGTTCAGTGTTGCAATATCGTGGACTGGTTGAATGTACACCAAATCTCGTACTATTCCCGACACACTAAAGTCCATAGGCGTCAGATCGCACGAATGCGCGGGCCATTCCATAGCACCTCTTCAACCAATCCAGCTGTTGGGTAATTGGTCATCAAGAAGGTCTCGCACCTGTGTTGCGTAGTTGCGGTGATGCATCATCTTGTGAAAAATAATATCTGCGGGACAATTTTCCCGCACAACTTGCAGAGTCCTGTCTTCTAACAGTTGACAATATACTGCACCGTTGATTCTTCCATCAAGGAAGAATGGTCCAATGACACCCTCCCCCAGCCCATATACTTCCTACTTCCCCAAACATTGATGCCAGGTGATGGCTTGAATGCCTCCACCAGTGGCGGATTTAAGGAACTTGGGGGGCAAAGCCCTACAAGGCCCCTGCCGTCCTGAAATTCTGAGGAATTTTTTTTAGCTGGTTGCAACCCAACAACGTTCTTTGTTATTAGTTCTATCTTACTACTGATGCTTGGAGAATGAAGGCCCATGAAGGTCCTTTTACGTCGAAGGCCTGGGAGGGGGCCTGCCCCCATAGTGACGTGTGGGTTGTCATCACTGTAAAATATGCAGTTGTGACGATTAACTCTGCCATTCAGATGAAACTTGGCTTCATCAGAGTATAATACCCATTCTACGTTCTGTGAATCATCTGCAAGGCAATCTAGGAATTCCTCGCAGAACTGAATGCGTCAATCGGAATCACCTTCGTTTAAGGCGTGGTTACGCCGTGGACGGTACACCTTCAAGCCTACGTCCTTAATCAGCCTATTAACTGAAGGCAGTGACACACCCGCTGACGCCGGGACGTCGTTGGTTCATCAAGCAACACGTGGTGGATCTCGGCGGCATTTTCAATCATTCGTGCCGTTCATTTACGGCCAGAACGCCCCTTATGTTGATTTTCCACAGAACCTGTGGTTTCAAATTTCTCCACCAAATGTGCCACTGTAGACCAGCATGGAGGTGGCTGAAGCTGATACGTAGCCTGCCACATCACCAAAACGTCTGATATCATATCGTTTTGCTAACCATTTAATAATATTGATACGGTGGTGTAGGTTCATGTGTGGCATGTCGTCAGGAAATACAAAAAGAGCGAGTGGAATCGAACGAAGCGAATACGAAAAGAACAAACTGTATCGAATGATACGTATCAGGTTGTATGCACCTAACTACTGTTACGCCCAAGTGTATGAACCAACGAGTAGTACAGTATATTACACCTCACACAATAGTGCATGCCCTGGAAACATAAGGTCACGTGATTTTGCGTGCAACAGCAATACAGTAGCTGAAGGGCAACATGCAGGATTAACCAAGGTTACTAAATCGGTAATTAAACTCAGCCAATTACAGTAATAATCCAGTCCCTGGCCTATACCCCCGTAGGAACTTTTGAGTGGACGGATGAAACCTGTTACAGTGGTCAGGAACATTATAGAAGAAAAAAAACAGAGGTAGACATCTGAGAAACTTCATCCGAATTTTCCAGCCGCCATTTTCTAATATTTTTTTTTCAATGAAATTCAACTTACCGTTATGCTTTCAACTGTGTTATCGGATTACAAAAGAGTTGTATCGACTTCTGGATGATTAAAACACATTTATAATTAAGCCACCTTTACAATGCTACTAAACTTATGTAAATATGTCAGCCGGAAGTGATTTAGAAAAATAAGGTGTAGACAAATCAATACAAAAACGTACAGTGCTACTTAGACCACAACAGTTGTTTTTATATTTATTCTAAAAAACTTGAATACACTTAAAGAGGTTAGCAGTAAGTGCTTTTCGAAACAATTAAACAATATGGAAAGAATAGCTCCCCACCTTTCAGAAAATCATAAGAATATCCATTTTTAGAAGGGTCGCAAGGGCACTTTGAATTTGAAAATCACCTTACTCTTTCGCCGCTACGCTACCACGTCTTCACCTTTAAAAAGGCATAGGATGGTCCCAATCTAAGTTAAACGATTTCGGTAAGGCTTGATGAAAACAATACATCCACACTTTCAGAAAATCTTAAGCACGTCCATTTTGGGCTATTAGAGGGCCCGCAAGAGCATTTCGAATTCTAAAATCACCTTGCGTTTCTGCCACTATGGCATTACTTTTCACCATTATTGGGTGTAGGATGGTCCCTAGCGATTTGGTTAGGGTTGATGGAAAGAATAGATCACCACCTTTCAAAAAATTCTAAGCATATCCATTTCGGGCTATTAGAGGTGTCGCAAGAGCACTTTCAATTCGAAAATCATCTTACGCTTTCGCCACTATACCATATACTTTTCACCTTTACTGTCGTAAGGCCAATCCGTATATAAGTTAAACGATTTTTGGTAGGATTGATGGAAAGAATAGATCAGCACCTTTCAGAAAATGTTAATCACGTCCATTTGAGCTAGTAGAGGGGTTGCAAGAGCACTTTGAATTCGAAAATCTCCTTGAATTCGAAAATCACCTTGTGCTTTTCCACTACCCCATTATATTTCACCTTTACGTGGGCGTAGGACGGTCCCTATCTAAGTTGAATGATTTAGATTAGGATGGACGGAAAAAATAGATCCCCAGCTTTCTGAAAATCCTAAACAAGTCTATTTTGGGCAATTAAAGGGGTCGTAAGAGCTCTTTCAATTCGAAAATCACCATACACTTTTGCCGCTATGCCATCACCTCTTCACCTTTAAATGGGCGTAGGACGGTACCTTTTTAAGTTACAGTAACTGTTGCGATTGATGGAGCGAATTGATCCCCACCTTTCATAAAATCCTCAACATGTCCAATTCTGGCTATTAAAGGGCTCCCAAGAACACAAAAATCACTAGAACAACCAATTGAAAAAAGAGATCCTTTTTGCTAATTAAGGGTGATACATTTCAAATACAATTTTAAGGTTGAAAGCAGTACATTTATGTAAAAGATGTAAATGTCTAGAATTGTGTTGACAGTTAAGGAGTTATTCCTGACCGTAAATGGATTTTTGGCTGTAGTCCCATAACCGTCAACAAATCAAAAGCATAATGTGACGCAAAAACATTCAGTACATTATTCTGGACACAATTCTGGACTTTTATATCTTTCACGTGAAAGCAACCTTTGAACCCCAAAATCATATTTAAAGTATATCATCCTTAATTCGGGCGAACTATCCTTTTTTTCAATAGGTAGTTACATTGATTTTCGTTTTCAGAGAACTCTTGTGAGCCTCTAATAGCCCTTATTGAACATGCTTAGGGTTTTCGGAAAGTTGGGGATCGATTCTTTCCATTAATCGTAACCGAAATTGTTTAAGTTAAAAAGGAACTGTCCTACACCCATTTAAAGGTGAAGAGGTAATGGCAAAAGCGTATGGTGAATTTCGAATTCAAAGTGCTCTTGGGAGCCATCTAATAGCCAAAAATATACATGCTTACGATCTCCAGAAGGCAGAGAATCTATTCTTTCCATCGATCATGATCTAAATCATTGAACTTAGATAGTGACCGTCCTACGCCCATGTAAAGGTGAAATGTAATGCCGTAGTGGAAAAGCGCAAGGTGATTTTCGTATTCAAAGTGCGCTTGTGACCCCTCTAATAGCTCAAAATGGATATGATTGAGATTTTCTGAAAAGTGGGGATCTATTCATTCCACCAACCCTAACCGAAATTGTTTAACTTTGGGAACGTCCTATGCCCATTAAAAATGAAGAGGTAATGGCGTAGCAGCGAAAGTGTGTGGTGATTTTCGAAATCGATGTGCTTTTGCGATCCCTCTAATAGCCCGAAATGGACATGCTGAGAATTTTCTCAAAGGTGGGGATCTGTACTTTCCATCAATTCTAACCTAAATTATCTAACTTAGACGTGGAACGTCCTAAGCCCGTTAAAAGGTGAAGAAGTCATGGTATAGCAGCGAAAGCGCATGGTGATTTTCGAATTCAGAGAGCTCTTGCAACCCCTCTAATAGCCAATGGGCATGCTTACGATTTTCTTAAAGCTGTGGATCTATTCTTTCCACCAATCCTAACCGAAATCGTGTAACTTAGATGCGGAACATCCTAAGCCCGTTTAAAGGTGAAGATGTAATGTTAAAGCGGCAAAAGTTTATGGTGATTTTCGAATTCGTTGTGCTCTTGCGAACCCACTAATAGCCCGAAATGAACATGATTAGTATTTTCTGAAAAGTGGGAATCTATTATTTCCATCAACCCCATCCGAAAAAGTCTGACCTAGATACGGACAGTCCTAAGCCCATTTAAAGGTGTAGAAGTAATGGTATAGTGGCGATAGGGTATGGTGACTTTCGAATTCAAAGTGCTCTTGCGACCCCTCTGAAGGCCCGAAATGGATATGCTTAAGATTTTCTGAAAGCTGGGGATCTATTCTTTCCATCAATTCTAACGAACTCGTTGAACTTAGATAGGGACCGTCCTACACCCACGTAATGGTGAATGTAATGCCGCAGTGGCAAAAATGTAAGGTGACTTTCGAATTCGAAGTGCTGTTGCGACCCCTGTAATAGCACGAAATGGACATGCTTAGGATTTTCTGAAAGGTGTGGATCTATTCTTTCCATCAACCCTAACCGAAATCGAACTTAGATTGGGACCATCCTACGCCCATTTACAGGAGAGGAGGTATGGCGTAGTTATGAAAGCGTATGCTGATTTTCGAATTCAAAGTGCTCTTTTGCGACCCCTCTAATAGCCCGAAATGGACATGCTTAGGATTTTCTGAAAGGTGGGGAGGTCTTCTTTTCATATTGTTTAAGTGTTTCGAAAAGAACTTACTGCTAACCTCTGTAAGTGTTTTCAAATTTTTTAGAATAAATATAAAAAACAATCGTTGTGGTCTAAGTAGCACTGTACGTTTTTGTCTTGATTTGCATACACCTTATTTTTCTAAATCACTTCCGACTGACTATTTACATACGTTTAGTAGCATTGTAAAGGTGGCTTAATTACAAACGTGTTTTAATCACCCAGAAGCAGATAAACTCTTTTGGAATCCTATAATACAGTTGAAAGCATAACGGTATGTTAAATTTCATCGAAAAAACAGCCATATTAGAAAATGGCGGCTGGAAAATTCGGATGAAGTTTCTCAGATGTCTACCTCTGTTTTTTAATCTACTATAATGTGCCTGACCACTGTAAGAGGTTTCATCCGTCCACTCAAAATTTCGTATAGGGGTATAGGCCAGGGACAGAACTATAAGAACAGTACTGTAAACTGGGAACTGTCGGATAACATTATTACGCCTTTTGTGCAGCGTGTGGTGTGGCAATTAGATGTGAATACTGGATGTTTGTTAATTCAGTATATACATTGGGCGATTCGATTTCTACAGGGTATCAGGGATAAGAGGCTGCAGAAGCTACGTTTTACTGCTGCCGTACAAGTGGCTTCTTCCCACCAAGAAGGGTTGCCACATGCGTTTTTCCCTTTTGCACTTTCATTTGGAACCCAAATACTGTAAAACCCTTTATCTTAGCTATTCTGCTTGTTGGTCAATTAAATGTGTTTTTTTTTCTTTTTACTTGAAAACTAATATGGGCTATTATGTTTTATTTGGTTACCCCCCCCCCTCCACCGAGCAGGGTTGTCACATGCATTTTTCCTTACGCATTTTTATTTGGAATCCAAATACTGTAAAACCCTTTATTTTAGCTATTCTGCTTGATGGCCAATTAAATGTTTTTTTTTTACTTGAAATCTAATTATGGGTTATTATTTGTTTTATTTGCACCCCCCCCCCCCCCACACACACACACACAAAGCAGGGTTGCCACATGCATTTTTTCCTTATTCGTTTTTATTTGGAATCCAAATACTATAAAACCCTTTATTTTAGCTCTTCTGCTTGATGGCCAGTTAAATGTTTTTTTTACTTGAAATCTAATTTTGGGCTTTTATTGTTTGTTTTGGTTCCCCTCCCCATCAAGCAGGGTTGCCATACACGTTTTTTCCTTTTGGGTTTTTTATTTCGAATCCAAATACTGTAAAAGCTTTTATTTTAGCTATTTTGGCTTGATGGCCAAATAAATACTTTTATTTCTTTTTACTTGAAATCTAATTTCGGGCCTTTATTGTTTGTTTTGGTCCCCTTACCCCTACCCACCAACCAGGGCTGTCACATGTCTTTGTTATCTTTTGCGTTCTTATTTGAAATGCAAATAAAAGCTTTGTTTCCTGAGGTCAGGAATAATTTTCTTGATTTCTCTACTGAGGTCAGGGATAAGGGTTATACCGACGTGGAATGATTGTTGGACTTAGAAAATTTCGATGTGAAGCGTTTTTTTAAAACCCTGTATTGTGTAGAAAAAGCAACAAAAGCATAGAACCAGGGGGGGGGGGTAAAAATAAGAACTATCATAACATACCCTGTCCGAAATAATTACGTAAGCTTGTAAACCTAGAAAATTACCTTAGGTACTTGTATTGAACATATACGTAGCTGAAACTAACGTTAGGCTTAACGTTAGACTTAACTTGGTTTCATTTAAATAGAAAGTGGAGGAATCTGTCAGATCGTCATTACCATCACACATCATTACCATCATTTCAGCAACAAAACTCGTTATGGTAATGATTTAACGTGATGGTAATGACGCAGATATTGTGTGGGGAGGGCAGGAGAGAGGACACTGGAGGGAGGTTTTTTAACTAAAAAACTTTACTGTAAAGCTTGTATGATATTTTCAGTTAGTTACCAACACTTGAATTTCAAATCGATCTAACTGAAATTTCAGTTCCAATGTTATTCCCAGAAGAACTAGTCATTACAATAACAGTGCATGTTTTCATCGCCTTATTACACTTCACACTCATCACCGGGTGTTACGGCTCAGAAACAGTTTCATTATATTAGGGCAAACAATAATAAAATTACTTAATGTCTTCTCGGCATCAGAAGAAGTCAATAAAGGAAACTTTTTGATGTAAAATTTGGAAAATTACAATATTGCAGCCAACAAATAAAATTTTTAACGGTTCTTATTCAGTCAATTGAAGTATCTCCTTGATTACATGGTGGTTGGTTCCTCAAATATCAAAACGTCAACCCATGCAAGGCAAAGAACTGTGGAAAGCAGCCATAAATCAGAGCATGATGGTAATGAATTTTTTTCTCATTCAACACCATTCTAAGGCCCATAACGTTTTATTGGTGAAAATTGTTTCCTTGCAAGTCATAAATCCATGCAAAGTAGCCTTTATACATGCAGAAAATACAAAAATTAAAGAGTGTTGCGATAATAAAAATTTCGGTTTTTCAAAAGTGAAAATTTAACATTATCTGAGAACCACCCCACTAAAGAATCCCCCTTGCTTCTTTAATGAATTCTTCTAAACCTTGCTTCTTTAATGAATTCAATGACATCTCACGATTTCCCAGATCATAACCTCGGAGTTTAGGTAGCAATGGATCAATGCAATGCCTAGGCATGTCTAGCAATGCCTAGGCATTACAGGCAGGTGACACGGAACGCCTGTAATGCCAGACACTCCACTAAAACAAGTGCAACTCTAAGCAGACCAGGGTAAAATATGGATAATGGCACATCCTCACCACTGAGCAAGTGTTCGTTTGACAAGGAGGTTGGACCATTTCTTTTTAAAACCAAAAAGATTGTTTGCTAAGTGAACTTCCGGCCATCATACCTTTAATCTGAAGTACCCAATGTTTTGATTTTTTTCCAGCTACAAACACAAAGGTTATGAAGGAATCCCTCCACAACTTCATTCCGTTTGCATGCAAAGCTTATGCTGTGGAGACGAAAATGAAAGGCGAAACTGGGACACACATGTGAAGATTCATGCTAAGAAGTGTTCGTGCTTCTGAGAGCTATTATCATTATCCTGCCATTTTAACGTCTATTATAGGTACTGTTGCATATTTGGTTTCTTCGTCCATGTCTTTAAGAAATTGAACTTTGATGCAAACACTTATTTAACCGTGCCTTTAAGAAATCCTTGTTCTTCTTCCAACCACGTGCTTCCTGATTGAAACTAGGCTTAACCAAGGAATAGCCTTACATTATGCCTTTTTACCTTTTTGAAACATTGAAGTGACGTATGACTCAATTGGTTGCAGATCCAACAGTGTCCGTCAAATGGTTTTCTCCTTTTTGTGTGCTAATCTGTTTCTGTTGGACAGTAGCTTTTCGCACATTTACAGTTTTCTACCCAGTAGTTGCATGGTAACCGATACTTTGTTTTGAAAATTTTACAGCTGGAAATCTTATTGGATCCAAACTAGCCATTCTAACAGATTTTACGTTATTAGCATACATATGCATGTTTCTTATGATTTTTTTGCATGTCCAGCACCACTTACCTCCTCCCATGTCTGCTTCACTTGACAGTAGTGCTGTTAGCTGTGTCAGCTCATTACAAATTACCTTTCACCAATTGGGATGGTTTGTGGGTTTGTTTGTATGTTCTCTGCTGTAACTAACACACCTCTGCCACTTCCCTCACCAACTTTTTCCAAAGTATCAACGGTACCTACAGTACTGTCGATATTCTCGGTGCATGAGAGCATCCTAAAAGAGTGTAGTATTCATAATACTCTGTAAAAAATCTTCAAATTGTTCATTAGTTGCATACATTCTTAATTCATGTTTCTTAAATAGGACCTCCAAATAATTCGGTCTGTCAAATTCTAAACTGAGGGCTTCCCTAATGTATTTACAGCCCCACATTGAACCTAGATATTTTACCAATCGTTCTACTTCACTTTGTAAGGTAACTGGAACGATTTTCTCGAGACTATAATTTTCTGGTGGTTTAATTTTACTGAATATTTGATCATGGAACCTTAAAATTCTGCTAGTGATTTAGGATCAGCATACCACTTGTAGGTAGCATGTCAGCGTGGGAGGATTGATGTTTCAACGTCTGCACCCGTCTGTTACAGATGCCCCATCTTGAACAAAACCGCATTTGTCTTCTTGTAACTGCTGTAAGGTTTCATTTGATGAGCTACTCGAATTATTAGCTATGTGCGGACCTCTGTTGATTCTTATAGTTGGGACCTCTACTTATTTGTTACAATGTAATTGCCCATACAGTGTGCTCCCCCACACTAGCATTAGCATGCACAGCTTCCAAATCTGTGGATATTTCACAGAATAAAGTAGAAGAAGAGTTAATGCCATCCATCCATCGCAGTAAAATTGTGTCGTATTTTTATGTGTAACAGATGGTGAAGAATGTAGTAGCCCTTGGACATTCCTGTGTTAGGCTATTGTTTTTAGCCCTGAGTTGTACATTGTCATTAACTTTTCTTTTTGTTTAGTTAAACAATCAAATAACCTGATACGAAACTATATTTCTAAGCTGGGTTAGTATTGGACATTGTTCAGTCCACTGCTGAAATTATCAGACGTCGAATTTAACCACCTTTGTGAATCTTCCCTCGTTTGTTTTTTTTTCAGAATTTTTCTTTTAAAGGTTGGGAAGCTACTTTCATAATTTAAAAATTAGGGTCAGCATTTCGAAGCCTCATCCGTCCTTCTTCCATGACCTCATACTCATCAACTTTGATGACTACGGCACGACGAGAATGTTTCAGACCACTGTTGTGCTGATCTGTTCTACAGATTAAACACATGTTGGACAGGTACATGGTAAGATGAAACTGCTGCTTCCTGCACCACCTTTTTTGTTGCAGTTCAGGATCCAAATTTCCCTTTTTCATCATTCCATGCGTTTTCCTAGAAAATTCAAAATGTTTAATATATGGAAACTACAATTAATATTCCTCATTAGCCTGAAACATCATGGTCAACTTTTATTTTCGTGAATTTCTTTTCAACTCACGTCTGCTTGTATGATTTAGTTACATTGAATTCCTTATTGCCGATTTGTGGAAATGTTAATTTTAATATCTCTATGGACGATGCCTCAACCAAGATTCCAGAGATCTCAAACTTCCTGCAGCGCTCAAACTGGGTGGTGATCATTTCGAACACAATAATTTTAATATATCCAGTGTACCTGAAATAACTTAAACACACTCCCATTTATGTGGTGCAGTGGCAACCCGGACCACTGCACTGTGACTGAGGTTGGCGCTAATGACCAAGCTGTCGACGCGCCATAAAGCCTCCCCCCATTTATGCAGTTTATCTGAAGAAAGTTTCACTCTATTTATTCACAACCAATTCAGCAATTGTAAATTTTGTTCTATGATTGTGTAACTATAAGTAATTTTCTAAATTTTTACTCAAATTATAATCTGAGAATGATTGCTTTTCTCCCTCTTAGTATCGCTCATTGTTCAATTGTGTCATTGTTTACATTCCGACCACTTTACTACATTTTTAGTGCCCTATCTGATTTAAAAATACGTATTAAGTATCAGTTCCACAGGACATACCAAGTTATCCGTCCAAGCGCATATCATAAGAATAAATACTCTTGCTTCATAACTAATCCACTTACGCCGCATGTAATCTTCGTATTGTTTTCCTATTATTCTTCCATGCTTTAAGTATTACCTAAAAACTTGTATATTCCACTAATTAGGTAAGATAAAAGTCGCATTATACCCTGATTTTTTTCATTTGTAATATTTTCAGTCAAGATGGACCCACCAAATTTATGTAATGTGGTGATGGTTCTTGCCTCTTCCTCTCAGCACTTATTTTGTCATAGAAAACAGTATTGTAGTTCGAAAATTTATGAAAATCTGGGCAACAAAATTCATGTAGCACTGTAGGTAATGATGACTCAAGGAGTAGCTTAAGAACAATAAATGAGTGTGTGAGTTTTAGCAGTATGTATGACCCCTAGGGTTTGTTGTAAACAAACCTTATTGCTCGAGGGGACAAATATGGTAGTAATAGAGTGCAATGAATCTCATTAGTGTGGTAATAATAAGGTGTTCTTCTACTATTTTAGATTTTGGCATATAAATTGAATCATTCAGAAGGAAACCAATATTGAATCCTGTTTGTAGTATTACTGCTAAATGACCATTCTCCACATCATAGTATTTTTCATTGTGGTTGTCATACTTGTCCCCAGCAGTAAGTATATAATTTTCTAGTAGAAAACATGCAGTGTTGAACAACTTTCTAATCTAACCAAAAGATGACAATCAACCGAATGAGATTAATAGGTTTTTAAAAATTAAAAGCTACTGTCCGGAATGGATTGAAGCATTGTTGCTCAGAATTTTGCTTAAAGTTACAAGTATTGAAAAGGAGAAATATGGTTTAGTGAATGTTTAGGCGTTTCTTTTTTCACTACTCTTCATGAAGTTGAGAAGCTTATGATGTTATAAAGGTATAAAAAAAGTAAATCTTTTGTGTTTAACCCTAATTTTGTTGGGTCTTATGGGGTCAAAAAACCAACCAACTGATAGTTAACTACTTAAGGTTCGATTTGTTTGCCGTATTTTAACTTTGGGTGTTCCCTGTAAATGTTACATTTTTTAAATCGTGTGATCCATAAATGTTGATTATTTCAATTTGTGGTGGTCAAAAACTTCCCAAATGATAATTACCCTCCAAAGGATCATTTTGGCTATATTTCGACTCTGGTTGTCCCCTGACAGTAAATGTTCCATCACCCTACTAAAAGGCTAGAAATGTCTCCTTTCTGATTTTGTAAGCATGACAGATATTACACAAACTTTTCCCTCATTTTTACTTGATACAAATCAATGTCTTTTACAATTCAACCACGTGAATCATTCAATTATAATGATTCAGTCAGCTTGGTTGTCAGTCAGAAAGTTAAACCGTGAGGACGCGTTAGATGTCCTGAAAGTTTAACCATCTGACTGACTACCAAGCAGTAATGAAACAGAAAGAGCAACTTATTAAGGAGAGGAAGTGTTGTCGTCAACAGAAATAAAATAAAATTAAACTGAGGAGAAACTTTGTAATATTGCATACAATTTCAGATGAGAGCATTATAACAGGGTGACCAGTACATAATCACTAGCAAGGGTTACAAATATTTCATAAGAAAACGAAATTGCAAATATTTTTAAATATTTAAAGTTCTAAAACTGAGCTGCACTAATAGTGGGTAATTGTTTTGCAACCAATAACCTGTAGATGTGTGTATAGCACCACATACAAATATTTTGGACAGTTCGGCTGCCCTTTAAAAATTTGAAGTTTAGGTTTAAGCCTCCCTGTGATTAGCCTCCCATTAGATTTTGTTACGTGATATCGCATAAATTCGAAATAACTTTCATTTCGGTAAATGCGTAATGGCATATTCTACACATCTTCACATTCTAACGCTGGATAACATAAATGCCTTAATATGGACCAAACTTACACAGTCTAGCATATTCCATATTACTAGTGGGTGATTCAGCAAGTCCTGATATTCTGTCTGCTTATCAGTGTCACTAGTTGAATTTTATCCTGCATTGATTCAAGATTAGAAGTGTCGTCTGCAAATTATTCATTTACATCAGTAGTAGTGATATTTTGCACAAAACCACTGGAAATCAAATCAGTGTAATTTTCGAAGTGTGGCAGCAATTGTGAAATGCTTCATTCAGTTGCTTCGCTTGTTTACCAACTTATTTGAGTTCATTGACCTATTATTTAGGCTTACTAAAAAGACATTTTGTGACTCGTGAGTGGCAGTTTTCTCTCCTATGCCTGATGGAAACACCGACACATGGAATTTTTGTTTTGACAAATGCAGATAAAAATAGTAATTGGTGATGTTTTTTCTTAAGCTGTATGGAAAAAGTATCCAATCAGTCGGAAAGAAAATCCGTAATTGCATTTTGCCCACATGCATATTGGACAATAAGATCATTTATCATTGCTGCCTCACTATGTAGTTAATGTTTAGTATGAGCATCATGTCATCGTAACCTAGAAGTTAATTACTAAATTTTGCAATTTGTTGGTTTATGACTTACCACTACATTACTTTCAGTAATGTAGTGGTAAGTCATAAACCAACAAATTGCAAAATTTGCAAATTATATAATTACTTTTTTTTAGTATTTTTGGCGTTTATTGTATTGTAATCAGTTCCATTACCTATAACCGAACACCTAGTTTTAAACTGGGTGGACGGATTTAGCTTTTACGGCAAATTGAACCTTTTTAAAGGGATTCAGTTAGAAACGTTTATGCAATAGTGAGATAGGGTATACCCTCAAGTTTAATTTTCAGTCATTAGGTGAATGGATGGTTTACAGGTTTGAATCCAAATCCATTTTTATGATATAGTGTTTATATAAGTGGATATAATGTAGGTATCATCTTATTTCTACTATACAGTATGTTTCTTTGTTGTTGACATATTTTCGTCTAATCTTAAAGTAGCGAAGTTTTTATCACGGAGTGTGAAATAATAGTATTATGAGAAATATTAAACGTCTGTGAAAATTAACAATAAAAGCAATAGTAAGGGGTATTTGTGCTTTACTGCCAAAAAATTTCATTACCATGCATCCACTTATGCTTCATTCGTTGCACACAAAATATCAAACAAAAGCCTCATTTTTTGCTAATTATTTCTGCCAGATAAAAAATGTGTACATCAAGGAACGGATAATGTATGTGATTTTTGAACACTTTTCCTTTTGTCCATCACCGTTTGTACACTCAGTTTTTAACATACAATGACAGAATAAAGTTTAAAGGTAACAAACATAATGGAACTGTGTGACAGAATCATGGAAGCAATCCATTCTACGACATAAAATGATTGATGATACTTGGTATAAATTTTAACATAGGCTAAATTTATTGTTTGCTAGAAGTGCTGTTGTGTAATTAAACCATAGTGAAACTGCATTACGATTGCTTTTTTTTACTTTTTGTATTCTTGTTGGGGTAATAATTTATGGCGTTCTGTCTACTTCTTTAGCTGAATCATGGGTTACA
>JAHWFP010091190.1:0-38901 GCA_023313725.1 Lithobius niger | reverse complement strand
ATCTATATTGCATTTTATCACATAGTTAGCTATATCATACAGTTATTTTCAACACTGCATCAAACTTGCAACCTGAGTTAGATTCATCATTGTTTGCCTATACAAATAATATAATAGAGCTTAATGTTCTTTAAAGCAGTGTCTTTGTGTATAAATTCTTCGAAGAACAGATTAAGCCTAAAACTCCATCAAAGTGGCCTGAAAGACTTTGTTTCTGCTGTGGGTACCCAAACCACTTAAAGGCTTCTTGAAGATATTTAAAACACAAAAGTTAAGCATGTGGTATAACGGGACACATGACTTGAGTCTGCAGGTTTCAGAAAGAAGCTAACAGCACTCAAATGAAACCTTTGCTAAAAAGGGACGTAGGGTAAGAAAAATAAGGACTATAGTTACTCTAAGAAAGCCCATATGGTGGAGAACACAGAAAATTCTGAGTCTGACACCGACGAAAGTAGCGACTGCCAGCAGAGCCCTGATTCTGAGGTTAACCATATTGAATAAATTGGCAATGTTAAGACTACGCGTGTAAACACAAATAATTGGATCTTAAGTTCCATCGTAAACGGTCAAACACTCACTCTTGGAGTGGACTGTGGTTCAGATATTACACTTTTGCCTGTGTGGTACAACAAGTTTTTTGGCGATTTACCCTTGGTACCGTCAAGTGTGAATTTATCCACTTATAGTTGTGCTGTAACCAAACCAGTGGGGAAAGTCGATTTAACTGTTACCCTTGACAGAAAAACAGAACTGCTCTAAACTATAATATACCCTGGTAATTTTCCTCTAATTATGGTATTAATGTGGTTGGAAACATTTGACTTGTGTGTCCTACAATTCTACACATGCACAGAGTTAACAACAGTAGAAATGACATTGCGTGTCAGTTGGGCGATAAGTCTGTCCTCCTGTCCGGTGTTTTTCAATTTTTGCAGGAGGTACAGATGTATGACAAGATTTAGATTAGGGGTTTGAATAACATCTCTGTAATGTGTGGTGCAGTGGCAACCCGGACCACTGCACTGTGACTGAGGTTGGCGCTAATGACCAAGTTGTCGAAGCGCCATTAAGCCTCAATCCCCCCCCCCAGTAGCAATGATGAACGTGCAAAAAGCATCACACCTGAAAATGTAAAGGTAAATTTAGTTTCTGAAAATGATATCTATGAACGTTTTTTGGACCTGTTTTCAACAGGTTTGGGAACTATGACAAAATTTAAGGCTCATATAAACTTAAAACCTGACACAGTTCCAAAGTACGACAAAGCCCGACCAGTAAAATTGACAGGCTTGTACGCAAGGGTATTCTAAAGCCAGTGGATTGTTGTGCTTCGGCAAGACCCAATGGCTTGGTATTTAAACTTGAGGGTAATGTCAGAATAGTTGCGACTATTCATATTCAGGCTCTGTAAATAAACAGCTTGAGATAGAATACCACCCAGTACCTAGAGCTGAGGATTTGTTTAGCAAACTTTTGATGTGTGACACTTTTTCTATTAATGACCTTAGCAAGGCTTTCCTGCAAATTGAGTTAGACGATGAGTCCTAGTCTTCGTTAATAATAAATACTTACAAATGATTTTTTCAGTAGCAAAAGGTTTCCCCTTTGGTCTTGCAAGTAGCATTGGGATATTTCAAAAGCAGATAGAACGTGGTTTAAAGCTATTCCGCAAGCTAATCCCTTTTGTGGATGATGTTCTAGCTATAGGAAAAAGAGAGGGTAACACAAAAAAACCGTTAGATGTTTTACTAGCTTTGTAGGACAACGGTGTTAAGGTTACGAAGACAAAATGCATGTTAAACCAAAGCAGTATCGACTATTTAGGTTTCCAACTTTTTAAAAATGGCTCGAATCTGATGGAAGAGCTAAATGCAATAAGGTTGACTCCTGACCTCATTAACCCACCAGAATGAAAATCTTAGTTGGGATTTTTAAACCAGTACTCTATTTTGGCACCACTGAACTGTTTACTTTCTTCTAAAGTTAAATGGGAATGGACTGAAGAATGTGCTAAAGCTGTTGTTGAGGATAGAGATACTTTTCTGGCAGCTGAAGTCGTGATTCACTATGATCCGTCCTTGCCATTGAAATTAATCATGGATTCGTCGCCGGCACGTGTCGGCTCATGCTTTATGCCTACCTTAAAAAATGGAAGGTACCTGTTGTAGGATGGACCTGTTGTATTCGTATCTGGAGCCCTAAGTAAGGCAGAAAAGGGCTATGCCAATTTTTTCGTGAGGCACTTTCTGTGGTATTTGGTGTGAAATGTTTCCACCAATATTTGTATGGAAGGAGTTCGTTCTGCAAACTGATAACCAAGCATTGCTATGGATATCTGGTATCAAAGGGTCCATTCCAGCCATGGCTGCCGCCAAAATTCAAAGGTGCGCCTTATATTTGAATGGATACGATTTTGAACTCCCTGACAGAGATAATTTGACAGCAGATTTCTTATCAAGATTGCCAACACCAGATTTGCCACCTTTCTTCTCGCAGAAATTAGAACGGTCTATAACGCAAATGCTCTAGTTTGAGGTTTCTGCCTGAGGCTTTGAGGAAACAAGTTTTTGCTGAAATACGTCTTGGTTACACTGGGTTAGTTCGAATAAACACTAGATCTCGAATTTGGTGGCCAAATAATGATAAAGATCTGGAGCATCTAGTAAAATCATGTGCACCTTGTCTGTTAACTAGAGATAGAGACTAAATACAGATGCAAACCTATTTACGTTGACTTTAGGACTTATATGTCAGACTGCCGGAGCGGGGAATCGAATCCAGGACCTTTGAAACCAAAGGCCAAGGTACTACCGCTGAGCCAGACTGACTTTCTTGTGAGCCTTTGGCTTTCCCATCTTCATTTAGAGATAGAGACGTTTCGGATAGAAATCATGCTTGGGAAAGACCAGCAAATGCTTTTGACAGAATTAATATTGATTTTGTGGGTCCTTGCTACAATTGCGTGTTTTTTTTGTAGCCACTGATGCTTATTCCAAGTTCCCATTTGTTAAAATCATGCGCCAAACAACTAGCGCATGTGTGATAAAACAAGTACGTGAGTTATTTCGGTTATTTGGAATAAGTCACACAGTAGTCAGCAATAATAGACCCCAATTCTGTAGTATTAAATTTGAAACATTTAAAAAAGAAAATGGTGTGCGTCATGTAGAGACTGTACCTGGCTCTGTAAGAGTGGGGCCACTGAGGGAACAGTTAAATGAGTGAAACGTTCTCTAAAAGCTAGTTTAAAACAAGGCTTGTCAGTAGAAATGGCTGTCAATAATTTCTTAATACAGTCACGAAATGTCCAGCAGACAACAACCAAGATGTCATCCTCCTATTTAATGCTTAAATGCAATGCAAGAACAAGGCTCTCATTGATGGTGCCCACAACTGAGGACAAAGTTCGAGATTCTCAAGAAGTAATGTTAAAACTGATGTGTATTTGGACTTTAACACATTACTATACTAACTACTATCTTATAGCTGAAAGCATAGACAAGTGTGAACAGTTGATAACAGACGTTTATTGTGATGGCAAACACAAGCTTATAATACATGGCCTGCTTTACATAGAGACTCGTGATTGGCAGGGAAACAAGTGTATACTGACAAGATGCACCAGGTGTTAACGAATCAGATCTTAGCATCAAAAGTGCAAGGCTAAGTTATTCAATGGTGTGTGCAAACAAGGTCCATACAACAGTCTATCTGAGAACAGACCAATCCTCCCTAATAATGGAGGCCAGTTAATTACAATAAATTGACTGGTCTGTCCGCTTTTACAAATTATAATTCAGAATATTTAGGTTTTACAATTTAATCAGCATAAAATTTTTTGCTGAATAGAAATTCTAGCAAACTTACCCATTGTTTCAGCAAACAAACAAACAAACAAACAAACAAATATTACGAATTACAACAGTTTGTGTTTTAAAACCTCTAAAAAAGAGTCTACCAAGGTACGATTAATGAATGACTAGCACGTTTCAAATACTTGGAACATTTTAAAACCGAAGGCTAACCACGCTCACAATTAACAAGATTACAAACACGGAAGTTCCTCTTCCACACGTAAAAACATGGTCAACATTAAATTTTCAATTTATTAATTTGAAAAATCACAAATTCTTAATTTAAAGTGAGCACACAGAAAATTAGTTACAAAGAAAAACATTACAACCTGTTACCGGCAGAACCACACCAAAGGTCAAATTTTTATACATTAGGGCTGAAGTCTGCACTGGTTCATCTAACTATCTGAAGCATAGAAAAATATAGCATTAGCAATTTATTCAAGCAACAGAATTTATTTTAAGGTCTAACTTAATTGATTTAACCCTTTTACGCTTGTTATGGCATTTTCCTAGCAAAATTTCCGGACTTATTTTCCGTTTTGTGCTGGTTTTAGAACTTCCTGCGACTGCGTGCTCAGAAAGAGTATGGGCTGAATCAGAAATTTGAATATCGGCAACAACCTTGTTGATTTCGGCTATTGGATTTGCAACGTGAATCTGATTCATTAAGTGCTGAAATTTATCTTTTATCTTCCAAGAAATGGACATTTTGCAACGTACTTTGAACATTTTCCTTCTTCCCAGATTACTTGGCAACAGGTGTTAGTTTGGTTTCAGCTACTTGCTCTGGTGAGATGCGAGGTTGCGTGCTGAATGAGGATGATTTCTCAATGCACTTCCGACACTATATGATTCGATGTCCTTATTAGGCGATGTTATTGGATTCACACCCTAATTGGATGGAGGGATGTGGACTGACTTTCTACGATGCTTCCTACTGATTTGCATTGGCGAAACAATGTAAATTTGAGCAGGATTTTGTACACAATTTAGAATATAGTCTTTTTCTGCAAGCTGCATGGTTTTCGCCACAGAACCATCATCGTTACGTTATTCACTAGGCACACATGCTCGAATTTTGGGAATGTTATGGCGCAATTTAATACCACTCGAACTTAGCAGTTGATACTCGAATTCTCAAGGCACTCATAGATTAGGGCTTCCTGCCATAATCATTTCACAACGGTATAATTACATGTTCACACTGGTGAATATACAGTGAATTTTTCATTCTTTTTGTATGCTGAACTCGAGTTAGATTTGTCTTGTTTAATTCAAATTTTTTGGTGCAACTTAGGCTTCAATAAGTCAAGACAAGTTCGAACTTCTCGTCCTAGAAACAATTTTGCTGGTATTTCACCAGTGACTGTGTTAGGGCAATTTTGGCTGGCTATATGAAACTCGTTCAATTGCTGTTTGATAGTTTTTCCCTCTTTATGCATGGCTTTGAATGCTTTCTTAAATTTGCGTATGTTTACTTCATTGAATCCATTTTGTTTTGGGTCATAAGGAGCCCTGGTTAAATGGGGCATTCCACGAGTTTTAACAAATGTCTAAAATTCGGCAGAGGTCCACTGTGGCCTATTGTCGGTGACAGGTGAGAACATTTACACATAATCAGCCATGAAGCGCTCATAAACTTTCTAAGACTTTTTCTGATGTAGTTTGTTTCATGTAGTGCAAGACTGGGAATTTACTATGAGCATCCACTATTAATATGAATGTTAACCCTTAACCAGGCCAAAGTTAGAATGGACCCTGTCCAGTGGTTTAAGAGGGTATTCCCAAAAGCAGCGTCAAAGCCAGGCCACCAGCAATTACCTCGTGCTAAAGGTTTTATCTTCACAATCCCCAGGTGTTCAGTGTGGCGGTGCTGAAGTATCCTTGCACATAGCTTTGTTGGCACAATGACTCGTAGGCCCCAAAACAAAGTGTTAGACTCAACGGAAATCTCGTTTTTTTTTATAAAATAGGGCTGAATATCAGGTGTAGTGTACTTTGGCCTGTACACTAGTAATCTGCGTGGGTAAACTAGGGCATAATAACGACTAGGACAACTCGTGTGTAGGCTACAACTGGAGAGATAGTTTACTTCCTGTGACGAGCAGTTTAAATAGCAGTTACAAGTCAAATGACCTGTATGGTCACATGTTGGTATATCATGAGAATAATACAATATTGCATAGCTACCTCACAGTGTGTTATGGAAAACTAGGAGTGTTAACGCTATGGACGTAATATGAAAGACGCCATTGTGGTGCCACACTAATGACACCACAATACGGCCAACCAAATAAAAAACAAAAACAAAAATAAATGCTAGCCGAGCTGAAAAATAAAATATATATTAATCCGAATGCAAGATGTCTTTCTAGTGCATGGTCTAGTTTTAAGAAATTACACACTATTTCCCTTCCAAAGGAGAGAACTAAACATTTTTGAAAAGCTGTGAAAAAAAAACTCAGGATATACAGGATTAAGCGAGAAATTAAAAATTGAATGAAGCTTGTCTGCAAATTGACAGCTTTAAATTTCGAATAGAGCACAAGTTTTTTTTTACAAATCTAGATTAAATTTATGGAGTAACCCATTTTGTTGTTTTGTTTGTTTTCTAGCAACAATTTTCGCAGCTAAAATGCTACAACGGCAGCTGTTAACATCTGACATCCATTGCATATTAGCCTGGTTACAGATGTAGTGGTTAGAATGCTTCGGTTTTCCCTATTGTGGCTCCACACAACATTGAAAATAAATAAAACGATAAAGAAAGATAAAATCGAGAAATCTATTTTTCTCACGAACAACAATTTACGCGACATGATTTCCAATTTTAAGGAGGACAAGTTAAAATTAACGGGGTCAGTTCCCCGCACGAGTAACTTGTACGCAACATGTTAGCGCGCGCCGTACTGTTAAAAAAATCGTCGTTGGACTTATAGATAACCAAATGACAAACGTACAAACGAAGAAGTAGTAGCCACACGAATTAAATCATTAATAGATCACAAATTTAGCTTGTCTAGGGCTTTTCGTGACCTTTTAGAACGATTAATGACATTAGGAAGTTGTGCTGTAGTATCAGCGAGAGGTGGTGATGGCACGGCTTTACATTTGTTATGTTTCGCCTTTATTTTAGTAGGCTTTCGTACTGGCAATGCTTGTTCAGCAGACGATTCTACAAATATCAGAGGTTCCGACCCTTCTGGCTTTCTAAGATCTCGATGCAAGGCGCTGGAAGTGCTAGCCAAGGGTTATTTAAAGACGTTACTGGATTTGTCTACTGACCGTGTGTGGGGTGATTTTGCTGGAGAGGTGCTGACACCTAGTGTCACACAACACAAATTCTCGGCTGATACACCTCGGCTTTTGATAAGTGTTTTGTCCGGCCTAGCAACAGGCAGGGATATTCTGGATTGGCCCACAGATTTCTTCTCGGAAATGCGTCAGCAGAAATCGGCTTTTCATGACGTTTGCCACCCAAAGACAAGCGATATCTACGATTTGAGTTATGTTGCGAATTATATCGTGAAATATTCATGCTGGAATTGTGAGATTTTGGTGCTGGTCTCACTCGTTAAGCTGTGTATTTCCGACTTCAGTATCCACGGTTCGGGATTCGCCATCATCAAATACTACAATGTAAGTTTGATGTTCGCATTTCTCAGTGACAGTGCCATAACTTAGAATTAGTTGTACTAAAGTCCTGATAACACATTTTATCCCCCACTTGATAAGATTTCAACGCATGGTTGTGTGTGCTTTGAACCTGTTTTTGTTGGTTTCTTTTAACTGTAGCGGCAGGGTCTGGATACAACAAATCCAGTCGAGATTTTAATTCTCAGTTGAAATATAATTTTCCGGGTGTAGTTTGTGTGGTGGAGCTTAGCATGATTCGTAATGATAATAAATAGGATTTTATACTTCCTTGAATAGAAGATCTGTCTCGCCAAGCAGCCTTATAAATACGCTTCAAATTACAGACATAGACCTCAGGTCAAACCATTTACCCAGGGAGCAAAGGCCGGGCCGGTAATGTGCTAGATCCCGTTAGCCTTCAACCAGCTGTGAAATTCCGTGGACATAAATAGGGGAGCATTGTCGGTCACTAAAGAATCCATTAACCTGTATTTGGCAATGTGGTTATTTAAAGTATACTGATATTGCTGATATTGTGGATTTCATTTTATGCACAAATGGAATTTTACTATGTGCATCAACAAGGATGAAAAACATGTAATCATCCATCGGCCCCAAAAAATCAGCATGGAATCTAGCATTAGGTTTTAGCAGATACTCCCAGGTATGCTTTGGTCCTGCAGTTTGAGTATCCTTAAACTTTTGACAGTTTTGACAGTATTTAACTTTGGTTTCAATTTCAGAATCAGTCTTAGGCCACCACACCTTTGACCTAGCCAAGCTTTTAAGTTTAACTATACCCAGTTGTGAGCGTGTAAATCTTTCAAAATCTGTTTGCATAAGGCTGTCGGTACGACGATCCTAAATCCCCAAAATATTGTATCATTCTTGATAGAGATTTCACTGGGCCGTACGAAGTACGGTTGCATGTCGGGGTTGTCACACGCATCTGGCCAGCCATGGTTCACGTAATGATAAACTTTAGATACTAATTTATCGCGTTTACTTTCCAGAACAAGAGCTTCATTAAGCACTGATAAATTTGAAATAGACTCCAAAGCTAGAACATTGTATTGTGCATCGGCTTCTTCAAACTCCTCAGTATTTGGGAGTGGGAGCTGTGACAGGGCACCGGCAGTTAAATTTTGCTTTCCACGGATGTGCTGGAATTCGTCATCATATGTATTTAACATTACTGCCCACCTATGAACTCTTTGCCATTTGTGGTATACCCTTTTTAGGGCCAAAGATCCAGATTAAAGCCTTCTGATCAGACTGCAACATGAATCTTTGTCCATATACTTTTTCATGGAATCGCTTCACTCCCCATGCTACACTGAGTGGTTCCCTATGAAAATGACTATAGTCTTGTGCCGACTGTGTTAATTTGTGTGAAGCAAAAGCTATGGGGCGTGATTTGCCATTTTGCATGACATGCGTAAAGCAAGCGCCGACCCCGTAAAGTGAGCCATCACAAACGAGCTTAGTTTTAATTTGGAATCATAATGTACCAGAACCATTGATTTAATCAATAGTTCTTTAACTTTATTAACTGATTGGTCACATTCTGCCCCCCAGATCCATTTAACTTTCGGGCTCAACAGCCGGGTAACTGGAGACATAATAAGAGCATGGTTAGACAGGTATTTTGAGTAATGATTTAAGAAACCCAAAAAGCTCTGTAGTTCAGGAATACAAGTTGGGTTTGGAGCGTTTGTGACTTCTTCAATAACCTCAGGGAGTGTATGCAAACCCTCTGCATTAATCATATGGCCTAAATATTTTAATTCAGGCCACGACAGTTTACACTTCTCGATCTTAAGCCTAGCTCCTGCATCTTATAAAGCAGTTAACAGTTGGTTTAACGCTTCATCATGATTTCCCCCATCCCACTCACGAGGATGTCATCATAAAATGGGAGACATTTGGGAATTTTACGTGTGATTTACGTCATGACCCACTGGAAAATTCCAGGACTGGACGCAAGGCCCAGAGTAGACAAAGTCAACTAAAAAGGCCCAGGGGTGTGTTAATAGTTAACGCTTCTTGTGACTCTTTATCGAGCTCAATCTGCAGAAAAGAATCCATAAGATCGGTAAGGGAAAATGTGCCACTGCCTGCGAGTTAACTAAATAATTCTGCTGCTGTGGGCACCGGATAGTGGTCAACTTCCAATTGTGGGTTCACGGTGGTTTTGTGATTACATATTACTATCATTTCTCCATCAGCTTTATGAACTATCACGATCAGCGTCCCCCACTGTGAGATCTCCACAAGCTCCAGAATTCCTAAGCCTACCAGGTGCCTAATTTCTTGGTTGACTTTTTCTTTAAGTGCCAATGGAATTGGACGAACACGACAATAAACTGGTTCAGCATCAGCCTTCAATTGAATCTTATATTTAAAGTTCTTAAACTTTCCCATTCCCTCACTAAACAATTCTGGGAAACCTTTAACTATTTCTGCATTATCGACTGGTGTAATACTAAATTTAACTTACTTAACACGTTTTTTAACGTTAACTTTCGTTTGCAAGTCGTAAAAAGTATCGTAGTTAACTCTAAAGATTGACAGCCAATATTTTCCATTAAAACGGGTTTATCCAATTTGGAAACTAAGGCATCCAAATGTTCAATTTGGCCTCTGACTACTACCTTAAGACTGACAGATTATATCGTGTTTTCCACTCGATCGGTGTATGAGTGGATAGAGTACGGACTGAGCTTGAGAGGACAACCAGTAAAGTATTTTTAAGTCACTCAATAGGACTTATTGTAGCATCAGCCCCGGAATCCAGTTCCATTTCAAGATTAACTCTATTGAGGCAGACAGGTATGTTCCACTTATAGATTTTCATGGAATTGACTACAATAACTATTTTATTGGTATGAAGGGGAATTGAACTTTGGTCTGCAGCCTGAGTATTGTTTTGCAATAAATGATCATCTTTTGATTCGCTGTCGGCTTCAAAACCAGACTCTGATTTTTCGGTTTCTACATCCTGTTCACTATCACTTTCACGTTCTAGTTTATGAACTTACCTTTTGTAACCATACTTTTGTTTACCTTTAGGCCTAGATTTAAAACTAGTACTTGAACTGGGTTTTGAATGTTCAAACGTTTTAGTAGTCTTATTTGAGTTACTGCTACTTCTCTCTCTGCACATAATTTTTAAATGGCCAACGGTGCGGCATCTGCCACAAGTATAATCTTGGTATTTTCACCTGGTTTTGACGTGACCGGATTTTCCGCAGCAATAGCAGACAAAATCTTTGGATGTTTTGTTACGAACTTGAGTCCTAATTGGTTGCTTAGACATAAAATTAACCAACTTAGTGTGGACCCGAATAACGCCTTCATCAATCTCGGCAGATTCAAGGGATAAAGCTAAGGATGTTGTAACCTTTAAATCTAGAGTCTGCTTCAAAAGTTCGTGTTGTAGGGTTTCAGACCGTAAACCACCGATTAGGCGGTCCCTAATCTTTTCATTATTTATATCTGTGATTTTGTCAAAATCACAGTACTTCTTTAGCATTTTTAATGAAGCTAAATATTCACTGATGCTTTCATCGGGTTTCTGCGACCGTCTAAAAAATTTTACCCTTTCAGAAACCATGAATGGTAGGGGTTCAACATAATCAAGAATAGTTTTCACCAAATTTGCATACATAAATGAATCAGGTAGTGCTGGCAAAATAATGTTCAAGATTTGGTCAAACATTTTCTGTCCTACAGAAGCCATAAAACATCTATTCGGGCTGCAGGGGTTATAATTATTTTTTGCTCTAAATAGTAGCCTATCCGGGTAGACTATTTCTCCTATGTATCATTTTCATTATCAAACTCTGCATATAAACCTGCTGTTTTGGAAAATGCCATGTTGTCTTCTTCTTCACTACTTCTTCAGAATTTAAATTTGAATTTGAATCAACTTCAACGCTAGCGCTCACTTCTGAATTTACTTCAGTTTCTACTAAGCTGTTTACTGGAACAGTAGTTACGGATGGTTTACACACGACACCTGTCTCAGGTATAAGCCTACACTTAAATGATTAAATTAAATTTAATTACTATCCTAGTTATCTTAAATTAAACAAGGAGCACTCGAGACTACCGGTTATCTACTTAACAACTAAGCCACTTCAGTATAACTGTAGCCTACCTAGTAATTTAAATCAACCGCCTACAAATCGAATTTAAAGGGACTAGGCTTTTTAAATGTCTAGACGTTCTTACACTTTTTGAAACGTTTTACAAAACAACACTACTGGCCTAAGCTTTCAGCACAGCCCAAGTTTCAATAGTTTAAACATAAACGCTACGGTGCTAAATTCAACACCGACACAAACCAGCCTGAATATGGGCCAGGCACTATTGGCTTTACAAGTTAATTGAGCAGTGCATTTTCATGTCGTCCGTTTAATAGTACTGACTGTGGGACACGCTTGTGCGTCGTGCTAGGACACTGCTATTGTGAAAATTAACCGTTACAAACCCAATTGCCCTCTTCGGTTTTAGTAGTTAAGGTACTAAATTTAAGTATTATCATCAGTACCACACAATCTCCAACACCATAAAATTACACTGTTTGAAAAAGACTAAACTCTGATAGGTGTTCAGAGCACTAATTTTATTGCCAAAATGAAAAATTTGCCACTTACCACAAATTCGGAGCACAGATGTGGTTGAAGAACCTAACAAGCTAGTTTTTAAAATGAAATTAATACCTATAGTACCGACTCATTGCCATCTGTAGTGTACTTTGGCCTGTACTCTAGTAATCTGCGTGGGTAAACTAGGGCATAATAATGACAAGGACAACTCGTGTGTATGGTACAACTGGAAAGACAGTTTACTTCTTTTGAGCAGCAGTTTAATTAGCACTTAAAAGTCATGTGACCTGTATGGTCACATGTTGGTATGGCATGAGAACATTACAATATTGCATAGCTACCTAACAGTGTGTTATGGAAAACTAGGTGGGTTAACATTATGGACCTAATATGAAAGACGCCATTGTGGTGCCTCACTGTGGTGTCGTCAGTGAGGCACCACAAGGTTCTTCAACCTTTTCAGGCCAACCGTGCTTTACATACTTCAGCACCCTGTCTAGAACTGGGTCTTTAACTATTGCTTTTATCAAAGTATCATTAAGCACTGGTAAGGTTCAACAGACTGTAAATAAAGTACTTTGTAAGGAATCTCGTCCTCTAAGTCCTTAGCTTTAGCACTCAATGATAATCTAGGCAGCATATCAGGTGTTAAATTATATTTACCAGGCACATGCTGCAGCTCATAGGAAATGCCATTGATCTGCATGGCATATTGTTGGATTCAATCGCAGCCATCTGTGGGATACCATTTTTCGGGCCAAAAATCAAAAGCAACACTTTACTATTAGTTTGAAAGCCCAAATGGTTAGAGTAAAGATACCGATGAAACTTCTTTACCCCCCGCAAGACCCCAAGGGCCTCTCGGTCAAATTGTGAGTAGGATAGCCTTGCTTTTATAAGCTTATGACAGGCAAATGAACTGGGCTCGTCCTGACCATTTGGGAGGGTATGCAACAGTCCCGCCCCAGACAAAATGGACTCACATCAATGGACAGTTTAACCTTTTCATTGCTATGCTCGAGATAACTCTGGCCAAACACAAGCACAGGGTAAAGTATTAAAAACAGAGTCCTTACTATGCGCAATATGGGCAACAATGGAGGAATGCTAACAATGCTAGGTTACCTTAACACGCCGACTCTAGAGAAGGCCATGGCCGAGTTGATAGAGGCGTATACCTCAAGTCAAAGTGACCCTTCAAGTTGCTAGTTCGAGTCTCGTCCAGGTTACCACTAGTTTTGTGGGGATATAAAAATAACGTAGCACTGAAAGGGTTAAGCTTATACTTAAACTTAAACTTAGAGTTATAATGAACCAAAACGTTTGATGTTTTAAACAACTGCTTAACTTTAGCCATGGCGGCATCACATTCAGGACTCCAAATCCACTTTTGCTTAGAGCTTAACAATTTAGTTATGGGAACTAATTTGTGTGCCAAATTCGGCAAATACTTCACTTACTGGTTAATAAAACCTAGAAAACTCTGGAATTCCCGAATGTTTCTTGGGTTAGGGGCATCTGTCACTGCTTCAATCACTTCGGGTAAGTTTGTTAGCCCCTCAGAATTGATCTTATGACCAAGGTAGTTCAGTTCTGATTGATCAATTTTGTACTTCCCCAGACCGAGCTGGGCCATAGAATTTTTAAGGACGGCAACAGCTGGTTAAGACTATTGCCATGTTGAACCCTTTAACGCTAACCAGGATATCATCGTAAAAAAGCTGACAATTTGTATGCCAGTTGCTAGGCTAACCATTAAATGTTGAAAGGTACCTGGACTGCTAGCCAAGCCAAATGGGCACCGCAAAAATTTGAACAAACCCAAAGTCGTATTTATGACTAGGGCTTCTTGCGATTATGGGTTTAACGCCCTCTGAAGAAATATGTCTTTCAAGGTCAATTAGACTCACCATATCGCTTCCGGAGAGCTTACCAAACAATTCGGCAGTCGTGGGAACTTGATAATGGTCTCCCTCAAGTTGTGAATTTTTAAGTTGTTTTGTAATCACCCACTGTCCTAATCCTCGTTAGCCTTATGCATGACTACGATGGGCGTGGCCTAATTGCTAGTGCTTACTGGTTCTAAAACTCCCATTGCTACTAAGAGACCAATTTCTGCATTGATTTTTTCCTTTAAAGCGAGCGGAACCAGTCTTACTTTGCAAAAAACAGGTACTGCATCAGCCTTGAGCTTTATTTTAGATTTAAAATCTTTGAAGCAACTCAACCCTGGTTTGAACAATTCAAGAAATTTTGCTGTCAAAATTTCTGGAGTAATAGCTGATTTATTAACTTCTAAGACTTCAACATTTTGAATCCAGTTAATGTGTCTAAAAACCAATGGATAGAATTGTTTAAGATCATGATCAAAGATAGCTAACCAATCATTTTCTATTAAAGGCAGTTGTTCAGTTTTGGAAATTAAAGCTTTAATCTGTTCAGACCTGTCACCAATTTTAACATTCACTCGAATAGCACCATAAACCTTCTCAATTTGTCGTGTCCATGATTTCACAAAATATTAGTTTTTAAGATTTTACAATTTTTGAAATGCGTTTGATAATAACTAAAAGATAAAGTTGTGGTGTCACACCCACAATATGCTTCCAGTGGCAACTCAACACCACTGATGGTACATACGACCGTCCACTTCTCCACCTTCACGGAACTAATGCTCAGTACGTTGGCTTCCAAGTAATCATCGGACTCGCCCGAACTTTCACATTCACTGGAACTCTCAACTACTGAACTAGCCGCAGACTTCTCATCTTGTTGAACATGATGAGCTTTGTTTTTATAGCCATATTTATGCTTCTTATCATTACTTTTAGGATGCGGTTTAGGCTCAGATGTTTTAGTTTTCTGATTAAAGTGTTTAGGCTTTTTACACATCACTTTTAAGAGTCCTTTTTCGTGGCAGAAGTTTATCACAAAGCCTTTTATTTGACAAACTATAATTTGCTCAAGTGTTACCTAAACAATCACCTGCAAATGCAGTTTTAGGATTTTAACAATTTACTCACAAAGTTGCATTCAAATTTATAGCTTTAGCTTATTTGCTTGCCTACTTGTTTTCAAATAAAACAGCTTTGCGTAGCACCTTTGCGTAGCACCTATTGACAGGTATTCTAAACATTAAACGTGTTTGGACAAGTAAATAACCCTTAAACCTGTCAAATACAAGTAATTAGCTATTAAACTTATTTAACACACAAAAATTAACGAAAATTTACAAATCTATACGTCTATAGGCTTCAATTAACGCTAAATTTATAAGTCTTAGCTAGAAAGCTTATTTTTTCAAACGTAGGCAGTTTTAAACACACATACCTAATAATTAAATTTGTTGTAATACAACGCAGTGAGCATCAAGTACCAAGCAGAGAAGCAAATGGTCCTATGCCCACCAAAAAGTAATAGAGTTGACCTGTTTTAAAACTTTAAGTTCCCCATGAAAATGGCAATTTATAATGCCCACACTAAGACTAGCTGTGATTTTTTCAGCATTACTAAGTAGCATAGTATAGCAGCAATAACAAATCGCTGAGACGCAATCTTCAAATTAAATTGGAGAATTAACATATGCATGATAATTTACAGGGAATAACAGTTAAAATTCCTTGCAGTAACCTATGTTTGGCCAGAAATTGTCCATACAGTCACAAATAAAACACTTTTTTTTCAAGGTTGTTTGAGTCCATCCCCTTAATGGATGACTACAATTATTTGCCAAATAATTATATTTCATCCTACCTCGAAACTTGGAGAAGAAGTTCGAAATTGTAAGGGATACTTTCAACAATTATCGAAACTTGGAGGTAGGCCATGCCATGTTCCTCGTCGCCATTTGATGTGTATTTGAACTTTAACACATTACTATACTACTATACTATAGCTGAAATGATAGACAAGTGTGGACAGTTGATAACAGACGTTTATTGTGATGACAAACACAAGCTTATATTACTTGGGCTACTTTGCATACAGACTCTTGATAGGCAGGGAAACAAGTATATACTGACACAATGCACCAGGTGTTAACGAAGAAGATCGTAGCATCATAGGTGCAAGGCTAAGTTAATCAATGGGGTGTGTGCAAGCAAGGTGCTCACACCAGTTTATCTGGTAACAGACCAAAAACCAACATGTGACGTGCAAGAAATACCATTTGAAATAAGCTCACGAGCTCACGTCAGAGACACAAGGACAACAGCTCAAACCCGAAAGCAAATGGGAGTTATAAAATCTATGGATTCTAATACCTGATTTAACGTTCTTGTAGATGATGGAAAAATTTGCATAAAACACTTCACTTAAATTAAGTAACCTGTACCGGTGGGTGATGTCGGAAGTGACTTGGTTTCCGCAGAACTAACACCACAACCCAAGTTAGTCAGGCCATCAAATTTACTATTTGAGTCTGGAAATAGTTTAACTGCACATGATGCAGTTAGTGCAGATAAATCTCCGCTGAAATTGAAAACGTCTGCTATTTTTCCAAAAATTTCAAATAAATGTTTCAGCTGAGTTTCTCTTTAAAACAATGCCAAAGTTAACACTATAGAAGTGTATATCGTTGAGCACGCTGGTTAACTACTTTGACTTTCTGCTGTAGCTTTTGCTGGAGTTGAGTGCTGCAGCCGCAGGGGTGTGTTGCATCCCAAAAAATGCACCGCCAATTGCAGTATCTTCTACGTTGTCACGTGGTGCATCTGCAAATTTGCTAACTATGGCTGAAGGACTGTCACATCAGTCGAAGTGGGAGTGCAAATTTACCGATCGACTCAATTTGTAAAACGTGGGGATTTTGGGTGGGCAGCCTAGTTTGAGTGTATTTGGGGGCCACATTTTTGTTTTGAGAATATTATTTTTTTATGTTGTGGTTTGATGTAAAACGATTGGTCTCATGGAAAGGTTAGAAATTTATATGTAAGTATGAAAAGAAAGTGTTATGGTTAGCTAATACATTTAACGAATGAGAATCGGAAGTTAATGTACTTCCAGGTGTAAATAAAGTTTATTTCTGGTTTTAGGCATCTCACTTGTTGTTTCATCTGGTCTGGCAGTTGTGTGTCAAACCAAATTGTTTGATGTGTCGAATTGAATTTTCCTTTGAAGCTAATTGTTTAAAAAAATTATATTGATTGTTAAAAACTAATTGAGGTAGTTTTAAGATACTGAAAGGAGGATATAAGGCTTATAGATTTTATATGAGGCTTGTAACCTTTATAGGCTATAAGATGTGATTTTTGATTTATGTATATTATTTTTGAAAATATGCGATACTTTCAGTTTAGAAGAAGTGATTGGAGTGTTAGGGCACACCTCTGGTATCCTACTCCTGAGGTGTGCACTAGGGACACTGTATTATGTACTCGATTAGTGAAGTTGTATGCACAGCCACAGTGGTGCTGTGGCTGGTCAATAAAGGTAAGATAAGGTCGCACAGAAAGTGAGCTGGTCCTTTCTTTATGCTACCTCTAACTCGTGTTGTCCCCTTACTGAACATACACAAGTAGGAATTACCTACATTCCCTTACAGTTCCACAATCGTATCAGTCAGTTTCTGCTAGTGTGTACCCATGTAAACGTAAAAATTTCGCTGGAATCAGATTTCAGTTCCGGCCTGTAATTGTTTTTCGTCTAAATTGCTACACATCAGCCAAATATATTTTCGTTACCATAATGCATCTCAGGCTGCAATTCGTTACTGCACTTATACTTCCGCCATTGCTGGTTGAATTGGTATTTTAATAGGCTTTTGTTTATTTCTTTTACACATGAAATAACCTTATGGTGAATGCTAAGTAATCGTATCTCTACATGAGATGTAGACTACAGAAATGATCTTACAATGCAATCTCGCAGCTACACATGATAGGAATTCGAACCATGATTTTAACAGCTAGTCACGATCTGAAATTTGAGCACAGTTTTGGTGTTGGGAAACTTCCGGGAAACTATCTTATTAGTCCGAATCGTTTATCTTATTTATTACGGATTGATGAGACAGCATGTATTTAACAAAACGATATCATATATAGATAGCCTGACATCTGGACTATGTCTAGACACCTACACTAGGGTGGATAAAAATATCCTTTTTTTAAATGTCAAATCGTAATAGTGCAGAAAATTTGGTCTTAGATTTACCATCAATATCACACAAAAAAAGACTAAAAAAAAATTTAAAGGTGCAAACCTGGGCCTAAAGGTTAACAATATAACTCAGTGGGAAATTTGCTACCATTATTTTTGACTAGTTAAAATATAGTATGTTGCATTATCTCATGTGGCACTCCCAGAAACCACTAAAAGAAGCACGAATTAAATTAATAAAGTTCATTTTGCCTATAAACTTCGTTTTCATTTATAGCATAAAATCTGCAAAAAATGTATTGTCTCCCTATTTTGGTGGCCGAAAATTCACATGGTTTTCACGATAAAACTAATTGTTTCTGGTTTTAGCTTCATTTAGTGTTCTGGAAGAGTACAAAGTAAGATAAGGCAATAACAGGAAATTGCTGGTCCTATGGCCGGGCCGGATAAAGTTTGTTTCTATTGTCTACACGGAATTATACATTACTTGTAAATTTAGCATTCTGATCTGTGAATGCTGTCTTTTCCTAGAGTTTTTAAGTTGTTTTGAACCACCCACCTTAGTAACCAAGTGCGCATGTGCAAGTGCTCACCATTTCTATAAAAGCGGCAGGTCGCCATCTTTTATTCCTCTCAATATATCATGGCGGTGCCTCAAGATGGGAAGTAGGTCAATAGAAACAAAACTTATCCAGTCCAGGCAGAACACTGGCAACTTCCTGTTACAATGTGGCGTTCAGAAGTAACCATTACCTGTAAACTTAGCATTAACAGTTGACCTCGTCAGGAAAATGTTGCTGGGCACCTCCTGACACTTACCACGGTCACCAAAAAAGTTACAGACTTTACACTTAATTGAAAAATGCAGTGAACAGGAATAATGATTGTTTTTTTCTGGATTTGCTGGCCCAAACTCACCGTTTGTTTGTCTGGCTTCTTTTGCTTAGTGTTTAAGGGGGTTGATTACACCCAACAAAAACATCGGCAACCGGTGTTTACAGTGGTAAATTGAAGACATCAAGAGTGTTTTAAAGTATAATTTTTCCCTTGAGCTTGATAACACATCTGGCTGCGACGATGGGTCCCAGATAAATGTACCCATTGGCTTGCATGGACATCTATCTCCCTGAAGTAGTGTGCCGTGAAGACTGATGTGCTTCTCCAGGATGCTGCTGCGACGAGGATCTCAGTAAATGGGATGTTATCGTGGAAAGCCCATGATGTTGAGATGGCCTTCAGCTCATGTACTGAAACCCTGATGTTGCTGTCAGCACAGTCGATGTTTAAGTCGTTGTAGGCATTTGCAATGACTGACTTGATCCAAGTTGCAATCATTCTTGCTGAGTCTTCGGCCAAATCCCTTTTGTAGGGAAGGAAAAGTTGATTTTGTCTTCTACGAATTGTTTTTTCCTATTGAATGTAAAAACGTAATACATGTACAGAGCAGAGTAGACGTACAGGCTTGTCATCGGATATGTTTGAAATCACTGGAATGAAAATCAGTTGAGACGGTTTACATGGCTTCTTTGTCCTAGCCCAAAAAGAAGATCTAGGCGTTAGGTGAACTGCTGTGCACGTGACTGAAAGAAGAAATTGAAAGCTGGATCACAATGGATAAGGCTTGTACTTCACTGGAGCGTAGGCTGGCTGCAAGATTCGTCATTAATGCCCTCTTGCCCGTGAGGACATTAATTTTGCTGTTTAGGAAAGGTTCATAAAGTTCCTGCATTAGGGTGTCTAAGAGGATTGAAAGGTCCCAGTACGGAAAAGTTCGGCGAATCATTCGCCACTCTACTACAAAGGTTTTGATGAGAGAGGAGATGCGAAAATTCTCGTTGAGATGTGACTTGCCTGCTGCTTTAAAGAAGAGTTTAGGGCCGAACGGTAAACTAGGACTGTTGATCTTTTTAGGCCTTCTTTGAAAATATAAGTGAAGAAGATCAGGAGCTCAGACAAAGAGATTGATTGGTTGACCTCCCCTCCATTACACCAAAGAAACCATTTTTACCAATGGCTATCGTAAATTCTGTGAATAGATTCCCTGATGTCTGTGGTTCCAATTCTGATGGCTTGTTCCTAAAAAATTACTGCCTCTTTGATGAGTCCGATGATAGTAGCCACCCGTATAGGTTCACGGCACTGGAGTTGGGGTGGAACTGGGTTCCCCTTCCTTGCGATAATTCATGTGGAACATTTGGTAAACTTTTTCGGTTATAGATGAGAAGCTCCAGAAGTTGAGGGAACCAAGGAAGCTGTGGTTTCCTACCAAACATGTAGTTCGGGTGGAAAAACTGTTGTAGCGTCAATTGCAAAGTGCGTGGAAGAATTTATGCGGTGTCACCAACACGAGAAACCATTAACGAAGGACACGTCGTAAAGAAACCTTTTTTTGGTTTATTCAAACAACAAAGGCTAATAAACATTTACACTTAATGTTAACTTTGGACTTAAAATGGCAAAAACATTATTGAACTGTAGTTCAGTTTAGTTCTAAGCACAACCACGCTGGCTTGCGTGCGTGCGGCCATCTTTCCAGACGCTAGTCCAGGAGCGAGTGAGCGATAAGCCCATCTAACTACAGCACTTCCTGTGTTACCAGGACGAGGTAATCGATCAACATCCGATCTGGAGTGGGTGATCGATCATCAAAATACTAGAGTTACTTTAACAAAATAACTTGCTCATTAAATGAAAATACAACTAATAATAAATAACGGAAAATTAGAGCAATAAGAAAGGGTCAACTAAAATCAGTATTTTAGTGAATTTGAACCACAGAAGCGACGGCCAGTTTGAACCTATAAAGTGGACGAGGCCCTGAGATAACTCAATTTTCAAAAGGATTTGTGGTAGGAGCTTGAATGGTGGAAAAAAGGTAGCCATAAAGTTTCTTCCAAGGGAATGTTAATGCATCCACTGACTTTAGTTGGTCGTCGTGTACTGGGCTAATGAAGTTGGGAAGTTCAGCATTGTGCCTCATAGCGAACAGATCGATCGTTGGGGTGCCCCATGTGTTGAAAAGATATTCGCAGATGGATGTCTTTAGTGTCCTGAGAGAAGCTTGTGGCGAGAGGGTCCATGATGACATTCCAGCTGCCTGGAGTGAGAAGTGCTAGGAGCGTTGTTTTCATGTTGATGCAGAACCTGAAGATCGCCAAGGAGACTTCATGGTGACTTCATGGATGTCATGCATCCTTCCTTTCGTATGTAATCTACAGCTGTTGTATTGTCTACTTAAATCTGGAAGACTTTCCCGGAGACTAGAGTCTACAAGTGGCATAGAGGTTGACAGCAGCTTTCATTTCCGGGATGTTGATCTGATCCCGATGCTCCCCTACCTTTCAGAGAGGTATCTGTTTGGAGGAGGAGATCGGATTAGGGTTCGTGAAGGGGTACCAACTGCGAAAAGACTTGGACATCTGACCACCAAAGGAGGGTGTTGAACGGGAAGTCTTCGTTTGTGAGGAGCAAAACCGTATTTTTTTATGATGCTTTCCCCAAGCATTGATGTGGTGAAGTGGTGTGGTCATCCATCGACCTTAAGGAACAAGTTTTGCCATGGGGTCCATTTTGCTTATGAGGGAATAGAGTTCTGATAGCGTATGAAAAGGCTTTTAACGAAAGAAATGAGCTTGCGTTGTGATGATCTCGATTCTGTCGAATGTGGGCATTACCGCTGCAGATGAGAGGCTGATTGAGACTCCTGAAAAGATAAAATCCTGAGATTGAGTGTGCCTTGATTTCTTGAGGTCCGAAGCCAACTTGATTGAGCAGTTTGATGGTGAATTTCCGGTTATGAATGAGCTGATCTGGTCTTTGGTCCTCCAGAAGCCAGCCATCCAAGAATGCATTTGCTGGGATTTGGTTTTGATGAAGAAGGGCCAGAATAGGTTAGAGTATGAGTGTGAATGTCCTTGGTCCTGCAAATAGGCTGAAAGGTAGGCAATGAAATTCGTAAATCTTGCCATCATACATGAAGCTAAAAAGGTTATGTACGGATGCGTGGAGCGGGCCATGAAGGTACACATCTTCTAATTTTCCGTCCAATTTTTGGTTTTAGTTTGCTGAATGGTGTCTAATGTTTCCATTTTGAAATGACCATATTCCATCTTCTGGTTTACTGGTGTTAGGTTGACAATGATTCTTTCACCACTGGATTTCTTCGGCCGTAGGAAGATTGAACTGTACCAGCCTGATGATGGCTCCTTTTGTTAGGACATCTTGGACTTCTAAGGACAGGCGAGTTGTTACAGCAGGAGTGAATGCCACGGAGGCAGAGAGATTAGTGCTGGGTAGCTGGAGAAGTTTGGGCAAATTCCTGATAGATGATGTGTAGGATTTGTTGATTTGAATTTAACTTTTGCCAGGATGGAAGGAAATGTTGAAGACAGCCTCCTACTGGTCGAGATGAAAGGTTTTTTGTGCAATTGAGTGTTACGGGGCTTTCCTTTGGCTCCCTTGGACGAATAGTGGCTTCAGCGGTCTGGGTTGAGCTGCGTTAGACTGTTTTCCACGAAAGGGCTGGTTTTCATTGTAGTTTATAGTGGGGTAGGAGTCATCATAGCTGTTGCTGTAGTTCTTTGATTTTGGCCAGTTTTCTTTGTTGGCGGAGTGCAGCGAGAGTATCATAGCCTATAAAGTACAATGAATTCCAAAATGTTGGTTGCTTTGTTTGTTGCACTTTTGTAGTTTGGGTAGATTGCTATGATATATGTAACATTGCTTGATAGCCCAAAAAATTGCTGATCTCGAATTTGAAGTAAATTGATCAATTATAATCCATTAAATTACAATTTTTTTTTTATTTATTGATCTAACACTCACCGTTGTAAATTTTGAATCCTGAATAGTTAATGAATTCCGACGAAGTGTACACTGTGCTGCTGGTAATCAAGTGAACTTTTAAAAACCGTCAAAATAAATCATCGTTGCTTCCTCATAGCTAACAATCTTTTTCGACGTAACTCAACGAAATAATGACACTTGATTATCACATTTTGACCATTAGAAGAAGGCAGGCAAATGGAAAAAATGATATGTGCAACAACCTCCCTGATAACTTGAAAAATCAAGACGTTTAATGAATTAAAAAAACAAACTGAAGATAGGCTTATTGCTGTCAGTAAGTGTTTCTTCAAACTCACAGTATATCTATATGTGCATTTTAACAAACAATTGCACCATGATGACATTATTCACTTTTCAAGTGATAATAATTTTCTTTGTGTTATTCCTATTCTTAATGTACTTATTTTTTAATGTTGCTTTTCATTTAGGTAATGAGTTTTTACTTTGAAAATGTGAACTGTTGCTAACAGAAATAAGCATTTTCGTACGCTTTTTTGTTTTATAAATATAAAAATTGTATTTAAAAAAATAACGAGAGTTTTCGTCTTGATCAGAGTCACTGACTGACAAACGAAAGGAGTCCTCACGGGAATGAAGGTGATGATTCAAGTTGACTGCAGAAGTAGAATCCAGCTCACTATCGTCATCTCTAATGAGAGACCGAGAATCATAGGAGCAAGATGGTGGTGCCCTGGTGGAACGGGAATGAGAACGGGATGGAGGAGTAAAGGGTCGACGAAAAGCCAAATAGATGTTCGATGACGAGGTTAGGCGATAGACGAGGAGCTGCATCACCATTTGCCAGAAGATAGTGGTTAGGAATGAAGGCATTTGCGAAAGTTGATGTGAGGTTGATGCCGTTACCCATTCCATGGTGTAAGACTAGCTTGTCGTGGAAGGCAGTAGCGAAGTACGTGTTGTTCCTTGCTTGTAATGGGAGTCACGATTGGCACGATTCAAGTGCCTGTGAACTTGGGACGATGAAAAGGGCTGGTCGGTTAGTGGTGCAGATGGTGGAAAATGGTTCCTGGATTAGCAAGAAGAATGAAATGAAAGGTCAAGTGGAACTTCGGTTGTTGTGCTCATATGCTTGTGCTTCTTGCCAGAGGATTGAGTCTTGCTTTTATGTTTCAGCTTGGAGTAAACTACTTTAGCTAAACAAAGGTCAGCCTGAAGAACCCGAATGTCAAGAAACGAATGCACAGTCTTGACGCATGGGACAAGAGACGTGTTGGTTTTGTGACCTTAGTGCCAATGGGAGCCAGCGATGAGCAGGAGAGGGGCATGTCAAATGACGAATGGACGAATGGGCATTGCTTGAAGCGGAATCATAGTTTGGAATGGTCATAGCATGCAGGGCGAAAATCATTCGAAGGTCCTGAAGGTGCAGGGAGCAGAGATGACTGGCCGACGACATCAGGATGAACTGTTGATGCGCTGGCCAGAGATGACGTGGTCTTCTGGGTAGGGGCTTCCTTGGTTGCATACTTTGCCATTGTTGTGGGAGTCTTTGTCTTCGTTGATGAAAGAAAAGGCGAATGGTCTTCATACGAAAGGTAGTGAGAAAACAAATGCGAGTCATCACAGTAGAGCGTTAGAGATGAAAAGATGGCAACCTGCCATGCCATGGCGGTTTTGCAAGAGTCGTGTGCACTTGCGCATGCACACGTGAGTTTCTGAGCTAGGCTATTCAAAACAACTTAAAATCTCTAGAGAAAATCGGCATTAAGAGAACAGAATGCTAAATTTAGAGGTAATGGATTTTTTCCGAACGGCACATAGACACTGTATTTCATACTAGTATTTTTATTTTGTCAAAATTAGTAACTTTTATAATTGACTAATAACATTGACTATAACCAGTTGGGCGCCTTTAAAAATATTTTTATATTTTTTGTTTTTGGAATAACGATTAGGAGGTTGACCCCAACTTTTCCGCACTATTAAATTAAATTACGCTGCAAAATATAATAATGCAGCCTAGGATCTCAATGTTTGCCCTAAGCTGCCTAAGGTTTTTTTTTAAAAAAAAGAAGCTTTATATTGGTTCAAAATTATTTGACAGACGTTTTAGCTACTCCCCCTTTTGCCTTGTTAGTGGTAAAAGTCTTCGTGGAAATATTAAGTGTTATATTCGAATTCATTATTAATTTATCAACAATAAGGCAAGATTTTTATGACATGTCCAGTTTTTTGATCAATTTCTGTAAAAAAAAATTTGTATTTACAGAGGACGAAGAAATAACGCAAAGAACGAAGATAAAGTAAATAGCGTTTATAATTATGTCATAATTTATTCATAGAAAAAATTTAGAAGTGTGCAAGAAGTTCAAAGTAGTTGCAATATTATTATACTAGGGTAAAAATATCGCATATTTTTTGAAATCAAAAACACTGCCACAATTTCAGGTGTCTGGCAAGGTCACTGAAGTTTAATTGTCTATTGATGGTGTACGTTAAAAATAAGTGGCCGTGGTTGGGGTGAGACTTTTGGTAACAGCAATTTTTATTCTGGTATCATTAGTACGTTTACTGGCGAAAAAATATTAGGAACTTTCATCTTTTTGGATTGTGTCAGTTTGACCACATTTTTTCATTTTTAAAAATCTTTTATCTATTCTAAACTGTTATCTGATCTAAATTGGAGTACTAAATTGGGTGTTTGTTAAGGGAAAACTCTCAACCCCCCTACCGGTTATCAGCAGAGTGCCCCAGGACTATGTTCTGGACATCTCCTCTTTATTTTATTCCTTAACGACTTAAAATGTACCTGTTACTTGGTTTCCCAAGAACAATCCGTGGATGACCTGAAGCTTCACCCACCAACCATCTCCTCGGTTGACTACTTTAATCTTCAGCACGAAATTGACCATATTTACGAATGGTCTATCACTTGACAGCTTCCACTTTCTTCTGAGAAGGGCTTCTGTTTTCGTCTGGGTAGACCATACGTTTCCCCAACTCTGTATCTGGGTACCGATGTCCTTGAGGAGTTGTATGAGAATTTTCGAGACCATGGTATCTGGTCCCAGTCAAACCCCACATTTTTACTCACTGTGACACTACTTCTGCGAAGTCAACCGTTGCTCCTACTTGGGATCTACGCACACTAAGCTCTGGGCCATCAAAGTTTATGTGTGCCCTATGCTTGAGTATGCGAGTCAGGGTTGGTCCTCCACACCTAATAAAGGACATCAACAAAACTGAGTTAATACAAAGGAGGTTTCCCAGGTCACTTCCAGGCCTTGGAAACTAAACCTATCGTGATCGCTTACAATCACTTAGGCTTGACAGCCTCGAATGTAGACCTTTTGTTGACCTTCCAAATTCTACACATCATGCTACCTTTCGTCCACCCATGGTTTGAACACAGCCCAATTTCTAAGACTCGTCGGAACCACCTAAAGTTATCACCATCTCGTTTCAATACAAATCCTCGGAAGTCCTTCTTTGCCCTTCCCATCATCGTGGTGTAGAACTGTTTTAGTGATGACATTGTCTCTGTCCCATTGCTTCAAACGTGAATTGACTAAACTGAGTCTTAGAGTCTTCTTACATCGCCCAGAATACGCACTTCTCTTTTTTGTAAACCATCCCACTAATTCTATGTACTGTGTCACTTTGTAACTTAGGATTGCTACAACAGGCCTCTTTCAAGCCTTTTCTTCTCCTTTTCACTTAAAATAAGTGAATAGATTGTATATATTATTATAATTTTTTTCTTGGTAATATGTTTAACTGACAATGTTGGTTGTATATTGTTGGGATATTGATTTTTTACTGAAGCTTTACTTGTATTGGCTATGTAGACGAAATATGCATAAGATAAAACGTTAGCAAGCCTGTTAAGTTACACCCTTCACCCTTGCTGTATATAAAGTTCATTGAGAACAAACCGTTAGCTACTTCTTTGTCTCCGATTTCTCGATATTTGATGCCAGCATGGATGGTTGTGGATGTTTGACTATGAATAAGAAAGAATGGTCTACTTTCCACGTTATGGTAATATTGCCTTTCATTTTTTACAAACAACATAATGAATTTACTCAGAACTAACAAGCCTTTTTTTACAGGTTTGGTTATTTTAAATGTGAGCATTGTACACACGCTTTTATCTTCATACCTACATGTGCCCAATTATTATTGCATTTGTATCCGTAATGCATAATGCATTTCATGTATTTCATAATGCAATTGAGTAACACATACGTGTATATGCATTATAAAAGTGTCTGTCTATTCAATGTTAGAGAATTTTTGTTCTGGAAAACTAAAGTGGCAAATCAGGAAAGGTAATATAGCACATTTCTCACGCTGACCCTACAGCCGACATTCTGCCATCACTGCGAGCCACCTAGATTACGAGTAAATGTATACACCATAAATTTCCTGACCAAATGTGGGTGAAGTTGATGCTCAATGGGGCGTCAACAGCTTGGTAATTGGCTCCAACTTCAGTTATCCAGGATTTAAGAGCACCACAGTATGCAGTGATGTTGACAAACCCAAACCCCTAATCTAGAGCTTATCGTTTTGTATCTCCTGCAAAAATTGAAAAACCCTGGAGAGAAGGAATGAATCATCGCCCTATTGACATGCTATGTCTCATGGAATATGAAAATGGCAATGAATACTGCCAAGATGGTGACAATAAGAACGTGACAGACAGTGAGTGGCTGGTGACGCCAATGACAGTGAGCTAAAGAGTTAACAAGTGAGTTTCAAGTCAGTCTCAAGTCATTCTGAAGGCTAGGAGCAACAGCTAACCCCTAACCGTTTAGTATGCCAAACAAATGCATGCTGCGCAATCCAGTCCTGCTTATGCATGGTCTTTGGACGAGACTTCCGGGTGGGCAAACTCTGGGTGGTTAAGGATGATTTCCACGATAGGCTCCAAAAGAGACACCCTTTGAAATCCCATACAACTTGAGGTTTGGGGAAGCTTCAGTGGGCCCGTAGCAGTAGACATTTGTGTTATGGTCGGTCATACCACAGGTAGCTAAAGGCACCTCTCTGGTAAACCTCTCTGGTGAGTGAAGTCGTGGGATGTTTTCTTGAGTGTAAAATATGATTTTTGTTACCTCCCTTCGTCCTGGTCAAGGGAAAATTAACTCCAAGCAGAATTTGAACAGAAGTTTGAACAGAAGTGACGTCAAAGTTTACAGTATTGACGGGAAGTCACGTGATATCATGACGTCACGGATTACTTTACTAAATGAAAGTGATGTCAAGGTTTACTTTTTAACTGAAGTCTCGTGATTTCATGACGTCAATGTTCACTCTACTAACCGGAAGTGATATCAGGGATTACTTAACAACTAGAAGTCACGTGATGTCATGACGTCAAGGTTTACTCTAGTGACATCACTTCTATAAAGTTCGATGGTACAATTGAATTTCAGCCCCCTTCATTTGAAGTTAGTAAGTTTCAGCTAAGTTTTGTATATTTACACTGTAAAGTTCACCGTGGACTTGAATTTTTGGTCCAGGTTTACTGGAGTCTAGCGAGTTAGTATAGCAATTTTTTTACAACTTTATGTTTCTTCTAAAGTTCAGACCTGTACTTGAATTTTCAATCTGGGTTTACTTGAGTTTGCACTAACAGTAGTGTTAGTAAAAATTTAGCACTGTTAGTGCAAACTCAAGTAAACCCGGACGGAAAATTCGGTGTTAGTAAAAAATTTAGCATATTTCCGCTGAGGTTTACTGGATGTAACTTAAATTTACATTCATGGTTTTCTTGAATATTGTGGGAGTTGTGCTAAGTATTGCACAATTTTGTCAACAGTTTAGGGAGTTGGCCCTAGTGTTCTGTTGGTTTGTCGCCTTGGATGTTCCTCTCAGTTGGTTGAAAAGTTGGTTTTGCACATACGTTAGGGTTTATTGATTTTAAAATGTTAAGGTTTATAGAGGTAAATGGGAAAATTTGTTTTCATGGGCTCAATTTCGATCAATTCCTTCTAGTGACTTTTTAAATATAATTTCTACTTCGATCATTTTCATGGGAATGGGTGTGGGTCTTGCTAGAATCTTGCTAGAATTTTTTCGTCCATATCATTTGCCCTTTCTGTAGTGAGCTGCTGCTTATACCACGCCCAAAGAAGTTACTGCAAGTGACGCTGCATAGTAAACAGCATGGAAAGAACATGGGAAGCTGGAGATTTGCTACACTCTTACTCTGGCCCTACTTCCCACATCCACGAGATAGCATCCTTCCAGTACTTCATAGAAAAGTGCCGTATCATCTTGCATGCAGGAAAAACATGCTTTGTGGCAATCCCCTCCTTGAACCACACAAAGTGTTCAACTGCCACACTTTCCCCACCAATTCTTTAAAGAGCTGAATGGTAAAAACTGATAACAAATGCAAGAAATGCTGAAAAGTATTCCCAAAATGTCCCACCATCACATTCAGCCTCCCCGTACCTTGTAGTAACAGCCTACATAAAACACTGCCGTGGGGGGGGGGGGTAAGAAACACCTAATAGCATCGGTTTTCTGGATGACATTCTTCACTAGAGTTGCTTTGTTCCAGAATGCCTACTGGAAACTTATATGCTCGAGCTGACACTTACTTACACCTTGTACAAAAAAACTTGTACAAAAACATGCAAGGATAGGCACTTTTATATTAAAGGACACGGAGTGAAAGTTTTTTCCCTACCATAGCTACTACGGTTTATGCCCCAGTCGTTTCAGGCTGTTCATGACTCCAAACAAATTGTACGCATGTTTCAACCAAATACTAACTTATCTGATTTTATATTTTTATCACTTTTGCATATTACTGTTAAAATGCATTTTGACGAATAGCAACAGATTGTCAGTTGCCCACAAGTAAGTGATTTCTTTACTTTTAAAATTAATATGCACGAATTTCATGATATATGTATGTAAGTAATTTCTTTACATGGTATTTTCAGATGTGACTACTATTTGTTTTGAAATTTTGTTGTACCACCATTTTTTAATGAATTCAAGCGAAATTTGCTTTCTCTTGTAGTTTTTCGTTTATATTCAACAATTTAAGCTAAATTCACATGCTTCCCTAAAATTGTCGTGAGCTTGTTGCATTAACACAAATATTTCATTTTGTTTACATTCGCAGAAAGAAATCCTTGTCGAAATCCAAAACTCTGCGTTATGACTATGAAAGGTAAGCCATTTCATTGTTCCGCATTACGAAAAATACTTTCCTAAGTGTGTTCTTGTTGTCCTAAGACTATAGCATGACTGTAGAAAACTTTTGGGCATCTTAGTTCATATCTTTAGCAGTTTGGTTTAGCTCTTGATGAAGAGCACAATATAAATATTCTGGCCTGTCATGTGCACCGGACATCCTATTGGGTGGTAGAAAAGACATGTCCCTCTAGTAAAACAGTATCTTAAACTGTAACAACTGGAATATAAATTGTAACAATACAATCGTGCATTACACACTGTTGCTAAAGGTAAATAATTGTTCGTGCTTTATCTGAAATGCAATAACCAAATCTCTACCAATAGCTTGGTACTACAGTTGTATAATTAAGTAAATATCCTAACTGTGACAGATGTACGTTTGTGTACGTATAATTCTATTCATGACAGTCTTCTACTTTCCCTTTTTGTATTTTGCATCACACTACTCTTTGCCACTTCCCTTGACTAATGCATTGGGCTAATACGAATCGTATGTCTTTACAGCTTTTTTGACTGAACGAAGCAACCACATGTGTTTTGAAGCTTTTTCTGGAATTTCTTGTTACAACTTCCGATCTGTTTACCATCATCATGCACGTTCCAAGAGAAATCCATCAGAAATAAAAGTTATCCCACGACACAGAACTCTTTTAATTTTATTGCATGAACCATAGGAAGATATAATTCATCATTTTTGCAGTTGTATATATTTATTCATTTATATATTTATGCCATACAACGATAACGAGTTTTGGTTTTGTGCAGTTCAAACAAAATGTTTTGTTATCAAGTTATTAATTATGACAGTTGACAGTGACAGTTTTAAGATCATTTTTTTAAATTCTTTCTAGGTACCTTATAATAATCAGGATTAAAGTAAAGTTACCTAGTAATTTAAAGCATAAGCCCTACTCTTGCGCTATAAAGCTTTCCAATTTTTAGCTCTCAAAAAGAGTTGCAGCACTGTAGTGAAAGTAAACTGTTACCAATAGTTCATCATTACAAATGCGCCAACATATCTCATAAACTGCAGCTACATACAGCAAATCCACTATGAATTTGTCTAGGAAAAAGTGTGTCATTTCAGTCACTACTAAAAGAACCGAAATATTCGTGTACAATACCAAATACCGTGCAAGGAGCTATTACAGTCTTATGATTCAAATTATCGTGAAACTAAACTGTTTCGAATGTTTCAGTGTAGTTCGTTTATTTTAAAAGAAGAGATTCTTTAACGTGTATTTTGATATATTTTATTTGCTCCTCTATTTATACTTTTCTCTTGTGCCTTTATGTAATGATGCTGGGAGTCATTTAGTCATCCTGTATGCTGTTTAATTTATTTGCCAAAGCAAAGCGTGTATGGTTCGATGCAGGTACTCATCATCATTTTGGAGCCGTTAAAGAATTAATAGTAAGAATTCCTCAAATGGTATGCCGCTTGACTGGCTAAATCTAGCATGGCAGATCTTACTTGTCATGCCATTTTAGATCCAGTCAGTTTACTGAAGAACCAGATAAAGTCGGATGCTTAGAGTAAAGAATTGCATTTCTTGGGTTATTTTTTTTTACATTTAATCATTTTTTTCATAATTTTCATTTTAATTATAGAATGTAATTCAGGTTTATTTTAAATAATTCTTTTTTATTGTATTAAACCTATTTAAACCTAAGAGTTTTATTTTACTTATCATGAACTCTTACTGTTCACAAAACCTGCTTAGGTTTATTCATTTATTTTTTATTTATTTAATTCGATAGTATTTTTAGGCATAATATTGTTTGATTTTTAGTCTAAATCTCAAACATAGTTTTTAAGATACATAATTATTTAGTAGAACCTTAATTGTTAAAAAATATAATCTAATCTATAGCAGTTACGCCATTGTTTAAAAACGTTTTTTTAAACAAATACACATAAATTGTTGTCAATTACGTAAAGAAAAATTAGAAATAAGCCACTAGCGAAAATCATACACTAGAACAACATAGTGCAGTAAGCCATCTTTATGCTCTTTACTTATTTGGATGAAACTTAAGAGCATAAAGGAGGTTTACTGTACTCCCTTATTCTAGTATATGATTTTTTGTGATGGCCTATTTGTAATTTTGTGTATAAAATTATTTTTAGTGCTGCACACCATGGTTAGGTGCCATGACAATGTGGGCTTTTGACGTGAAGAACATCCGTTAGTCGCATAAAACGACAGTTTTCTGCGTACACCACCATGATTCTGTTAGGCACTCAATGCAATATATTTGAATAATCGCCTTCTGAAAGTAATATTTTCAAATAGTATTATTAGTGTGTATAGGGCCCCTTTTGGGCTTTTGCTTTACCTTTTGTGCTTATGTTGGCTAAGATTCACTTGTCCTATTAAATTATAAAATATTGTAGCTTTGTTATTATTTTAGTTGACTTCAGCAACATCCTTAATTGGTGGCATAGAATAAGTTGGTTAGTGACTATGGATCACACTAGAAATAATAAGTCATACAAGGTATAATAGGTAACACAAGGAATCACATGAAACAATAATAAATCAGAGCACAAGATAAAGGGTTAAGGATGCAGACATGTTTCGTTACTGCCTTACCATATTGCTTTTGTTTAATGTTTGTGTGGAGTTTCCTCATCCGGCTCCCACTTCAACTCTTCCAGTGTTCATTTCCCCAATTACATCCCTTTTTGCACTCTTCATTTATTTCTCCAATTTCTGAATTCACATTAACTTATATGATGATGTCTATACGAACAATGTCTTCCGTTTTCTATGAAAGCATAGACAATTCTCTTAAAATGTGCTCGTACTCAGCCTAACACTATTTATTATTTTTCTTTATTGTCGACTAATTTTAAGATGCTGTATCCATTTCTTTCAAATGTACTTGATTTTTATAATCGACTAAATTCGTTTTCGTTTGCCTTTGTTATATATTGCTATTGATATAATGCCCACAACTCTCTTTCTGACTATATTTTTTCAGTCTTCAATGACTTTCGCTCAGGCATATGCTTGTTGGTAACTGCCTGTCACAACTGCTTCCTCACATTTAACACAAAGCATACTGATGTTTACGTCACATTATTTCTTTATTTGAATTTCTCCCAATTTTCTTTGACTGGGTTTTCTTGAATCATTACGTATTTCTTATATGCGATTAGTAAATGACGTGAGGTAGGAAGTCATGCGAATTAAGTCCAGATCCTTTTGCAATTAGACTTGTTTTCCAACAGTTGTAATTTTCAATGTGCTTGTTCAGAAATAAACTACATGTGATGTTTTTTGACCAATAGATAGTGAGTAACATTATTTCATTTTTCATCCCATCACCGCATAAGCGATTCTACTTTATAATAACAGCCTCAGAGGAAAGAGTAATAAGTGACTGGGAAAAAAGGCTCCTGAAGAAAGTATTAATAAAATCTCTGTAGTTCGTAAGTATCACTCGTTCTATCCTCGACCTTCTTCACGTGGTTGCAGTCATAATAGTGACCAGAGACGACTTTCACAGTCCTACAATAACTCAAGTTTCCTACCTCAATCAGGACTATTGAATTAGAGCATTCGACACAGCATGTTCAAATTCAAACCATGTTCCTTTATGTGTTGACTGGCCCTACTACCCCTCAGCCAGCTTTTGTGCTGAAGTTACACCTTTCCAAGACATGTAAAGGAATATTCACCGGAGTGCTGATAATTTTAAACATTGGAAGACACAATTTACCTGCTCCCTGATGAGAAAAGATGGATGACCGATGTAATGCAGGTCAACCCCACCATATCCAGCTGTGGCAACTCCTGAGCTGTAGTTCAGCACGGAACTACAAGAATAGCGAGTACAAGGTTATGGTGATGCATACCATGTTTCCAAATCTGTATGCATAGTTTGCTAGCAGTACGATATTACTGAGTCAGGAGGGAGTATTTGGTTGATGATTTTCCAGGACCAATCATTATAATCAGTTGCACAAACTCAGTGACCGTTATGAATATTTCACCGCTGTCAACTGAAGACGTATTAACTTACAATCGGATGGGTCGAGCCTTAATGGAGAATATTTTCCACACTGGATACACTCTTACAGAAGCACAAACCTGTATATGGGTTCTTCGAAGCATTCATCTGAAAGCCTTACTTATTGCAAGGAAGCTCTTCTTAGAGCAGGTTGTGACTTGACGATTGCTCTAATAGATTAACTATTGGATAGACTCAGTCATTCATAGACGGATCAACAGCCATATACCATGTGACTACCACGTCAGGTTTATTCCATCGCTCCTCATTACAATTTCCTCAACACTACGTATATGAGTCAACTCTGTTCTTGTCCGGGGAGCCTACAACCAATATTCGCCCTTTCCAGGATCACACCAACCTGTGTCACCATTGCATCAGTATCATTCGGTGATGTATTACAACTCAGAGTATATCAAAATTTCATTCCACAAAGACGCGGAGGACAATTTTGTATATACTGTAAAAATGATCAGAATAACTTCAGAAATTGTATCCAGATCACTTCATCTTCATATCCACTCGGGCCAAGGTGTTCGCGTTGTTTGGCATGTGCTCACTCACAATATAAGCAAAAATATATGACGTTTTAGTGCACCAGACACACTACTGCAGATACTGTGAATGCATTATACTTAGACCTGCTTATGAACATTACTTCTGAACAAATTCGTGTTTTCACAACACTCGCACACTCAGAATACAATTGCAATCAATAGGCAATGCCACTATTCAACCACCTGATTAACGACAACCAGCATTAACTATCGTGCATGAAGTGACCCGTATGATTTAGCCCCCTCAGCACAATTCCTTAGAGATTCAACCAACTTCATTGGAGGTAACCAATAACCTTTCAAGGATTAACACAGAGCATGCCATTTTGTCTTTCGGGAACACATGGATTACACCACCCTCATTCAACTTCAATCCTACACCATGGTAATTCTACCCTGCACATTTCAACATCATGGAAACCGTATGTACTAAATATTAAGAAATGTTTCATGCATGACAGTTTAGTGATGGTTGACATTGATCGGGTGGTTTATTATTGGCATAGCATGTTGACTTCGAGTGCATCATGAATATGGGAATATTGCAAGACATGCAAATTCCTTCAGAAGTAACAAACAGAATTTCAAAACAAGACGTATTCAGAGTCTCTAAGTTAGTCTATTCACCTATCTCTTTGACTGCTAATTCTATTAAAGTGTTTATTTTTGTTTATATTGCAAGTGTGCCCATACCAGAAACAAAGCGAGCATCTTGGGTTGAGTGGATATGAAGATTGATTGCCCTGACTGCTATTCCTGAAGGTACGATCACTTTTACAGTGCATGCAAAATTGTCCTTGACGTATTTGTCAATTAAAATACTGAGGAATTGAAACTGCCGAGGCAGGGGAATGAGTGGATGCGGGTCGACTTCTATACATTGGAGTAGGAACGTGCATGGGTCGGGTCCATACTTCGAGTTGTAATATGTGACTGTATGGTGTTGACACAACAGTATCCAACGTTGGTATGATCCTAGCTTGGACAAATGTTGGTTGTAGGAGTCAGGAGTTGACGTGTTAACTTAGTCGAACAAACTAGCACCACTTCCCATGACTTATAACAAAACCTAATGGGATCCTGATATTACCTACTGTAACTTTGCCAAGAAGTTCTGAAATAAATTCGATGGATGATATGAAAATTTAGAAAATTGTAGATAAACTCGAAGATGCTAAACTCGAAAGGGGTTTTCCCTAAAAAATAACATATGGATTGGACTTCAAAAGTTTATGACGAGATTCGTAACTTACTAGAATTCAGCTAGGCCAAAGCTTCATTTAAGGGAAATCTTCTTACCTGCCATTAGCGCTAGTACACTGAAGGGTTACAAGTTCCATATGGGCATATCAGCAGGGCATTATTGCATAGAGAGGCCAACAACGTAATACATTTAGGCCACCCAACAGGATATATCAAAACAAAGAGTTGGTACCTCAGGTGTGTAAACTTCTTAAATCCATATCTGGGACAGGATTGGGAACAATGCTATTTGACGATGACTGAAACAGTTACTGCAAGTAATTTCATTCAAATTAGGACCCTTGTCTTTTCTACAAAACTGTCAGAGTTGATTTTATTTTAATGGTAATATATATATGTGTTTTTAGTGCACCTGACATTTTAATAAATATAGCACTCAAAGAGACAGGAGAATATTTCATAACGAGTTGATGAATACAATATATTTGGAACTCCTTATGGTACTTACTTCTGAAAGAATTTGTATGTTTCAGATAAAGTACATAGACAAGATTCTTAAAGCTTTCAACACACACTGGTTGAAGCCCTTACTTACTACTCAAAACATTGATGAATGTCAAAGTCACCAGCTTGTGATATTACAAAATATGCCTTTATAGGGTCACAAATGTACTTGTATCAGGATTGCTCGATGATGAACCACTTCAAGTTTTTCAGCGACGTCCTTTACTCCCTGTCACCTAATGTTTTTTCTTCTCTTCAACAACTTCCTTCCTTCCTTTGGGAACAGTGTTAGTGGTCCCATATTATTCCGTCTCCTGAAAATATATCACTATTTTATTTTAACGTAAGGTTGGCCATTGGGGGTGGTCCTGCCAGCCTGTTCAATGTGGTCAGTGTTTGATATATTTTATTTATTTATTAAGTGACAAATCCCATTATCAGGGTGCATTCATTTTTAGTATTCACCACAGCATAATTTACAATATTTTAGCAATGTTTTTACTTTTTACTTTTACAGCTTCTTTTTGAGAATTTTACACTTTTCACATCTTTCCCATGTCCTGCACGTTTCGTAATGCCATTGAGGACCTTTGAGTCCCTGGCAGGTCTAACCTTGGTTTTAAGGCATTGTGTCCCCATACCTTTTCTGATCATCATTCCTAGGCCATAACATGACACTGTGTTTATATGTAATTGTGGCTGGCTGTTAGTGACCCCATGTCCTTGCCAGACCCATTGCAATCACAACAAATATTATTATTATTATTATTATTATTATTATTATTATGAATGGAAAGGTTTCACAAATTATAATGCTACAAGAGAAAACACAATTAGAGGAGGGGGAATAATGGTGTACATAAATGAAAATCTTATTATTGACGAAACTAAGATCGACATTTTAAATAAAATAATGATGGATTAGAAATAATAATAACTAAAAGTCTGCAGAAGTTTAAATTAATAACAATATATAGAAAACCTGACACAAATAAAAATGAATTTACACAAGAACTAAAAAGAATCCTAAAAATAAAAGACAAAGAAAGTGTTAAAGAAAATATCATTTTAAGAGGAGATATTAACATTGATTTTTTTAAAATATGAGGATAGCACAAATGACAAACATGATCAAAATAATATTGACAAGTACGAAAATATGATGGCCAGTAGAGGTTTTGAAAAAAATCGTAGAATCTCCAACACGAGAAGAAATTTCATGCTCAAGTAATAAAAATAAATTACAAAAATCTTGCATTGATCATATATATGTAAAGCTAATAGATAATGATTGGAACATAAATGGAGGTACGATAACTGAAAATTGCTGATCATTATTTTAAGTCATGCTTGTTTTGGAAAACAGGAAAAAATCAAAACGACAACAAAATAGAACATGAAGATAAAAATGTCTTTACAGAATATAATCATAAAAATATTATAAGAAAATTACAAACTTATAATTGGGACGAATTAGATGTAATAGACTGCCCAAATGTAATGTATAATAAAATAAATCAGGTAATAAAATATATCTATGATAGTAATAAAAGCACAACGAATAAAAAGAATAAACAGGCTGGGAAAAAACTTATAAAAAAAGAAAAGAATGGGTAACAAATGAATTATTAGACATGATAAATAAGAAAAATTAACTTTGGAAGCTAATAAAGACACAGGAGAAAACATTAAAACAGAAACTATAAAACAGTACCGTGAATTAAAATCCAAATTAACTTGAAAATTAAAGAATGCAAACAAAAATATTATGCAACAATACTTGAGGCTGTAACAGTAAGAAAACTGTTTGGGATATAATAAAAGAGATAAGTGGAAAACATAACGAGAAACAAAATATTGATAAAACTCTTATTCAAACTTTTGAAGGAATAGAAATCCAAAAACTAAGAAATGATTTTAACGAAAATTTCTCGAAGCAAGTACCAACACTTAAAAAATCATTTGAACAAAGAAATAATAACTATAAAAATAGACTATTTATAGAAAACATATACAAAAGAAAACAAAAATAAGTGAAAAAACATTCTATGTAAATTATGCTACTCCTGCAGAAATTGCACAACTCATAAATGGCTTAAAAAAAACTAATGGAACAGGTATAGACGGTTTTAATACTGCTAACTTTAAACAACAAAGAAAAACATATCAAGATTCATAAGAAAACTAATCAACATTATGATTGATAAAGAAGTATGGCCAGAATAATTAAAAATACAAGTACTAAGACCAATATATAAAAAGGAAGAAAATACTAATACAAACAATTACAGACCAATTTCATTATTTTCAATAATAGACAAAATAATAGAAAAATACTTTTCAAATAAAATAAGAGAATTTTTAGATAAATTTAAGCTT
>JAHWFP010091189.1:0-25333 GCA_023313725.1 Lithobius niger | reverse complement strand
TATTTCTACAATTACCGTATTGGCTGGCATAGAAGCCGCACCCAGAAAAAAGCCTTTGGCAAAAAAAAATGCACAGAAGCTAAATGTTGTCTGCACAATTAATGCCTTGTAAAGATATGAAAGTGTTGGTATTAATTAATCAATGTACAAGCACCTAATGTTGCGACTAAACATTAGTCCTCTTTATTAGTAGTGTGCAGCAATTTTTCTTATCCATTTGGGGCCATGTTTGTTTAAAAATATAAAGTTTAATGTTATTTTTTTATACAGTAGTAATAATTTCGTAACGGTTGTAGCTAGTGAGTTGTGGTTTGCACCATTGGAAATCTGGCGAAAAAACGGTGTATTTGAGAATGTCAAAATCGGTCAATATTTAGCGAAATTATCGTCATTTCGGCGTACAAACTGCAGGGGGAAAAAATCGAAAAAAACCTTGATTTCAATTCAACATCGAACGAATGCTCGATGTTGACAAAACATCGACATCACGATGCATTAATCGAAAATCGAACAACACTATGGTACGCGTTGCACCTCTGCTGTTTTAGTATAATTCCTTAGAAACATCGTGATTTTTACTTTGAAAGTTCTTAACATTCTCACAAACTTACGCAACACGCAAAAATTTCAAAGTTCAAGGACGAAACAGTCTTTTTTCGCAGAATTTTCGACAGTCGTGATACTGGTGGATGTAAACACAGTCGACTGTCTTCATCAGGCTCTCCGTCACGTGCTACCTCGTTCTTACCACCACAGATTATAGAACGGTTGTTCTCTAATCTGTGCTTACCACTTTCGTGCGATTCAAATTCGGCGGTTTCACGTTGCCTCTGGTATTGGATTGCCCATCTCCACTCGGGTTCGGCGGTTTTACATTGCCTCCTGTATTTGCTTGCCGTCTTTCGTTTCAAGCTCTCGCACAATTCACCTTCAGTAGGAACTGTATTGCAGGATTGGATGGTCCCTGGATATTCATCAGCACGGCCTTCTCTCGGAATTGGTGTTGAATAGCCAGGGAATCAAGTCTTCTCAGATGTAAGTCCCTGTTGGAATCAGACACCAGGAGGGTTCTAGTTCCTTCCCAGTTTATGTTGTGCTATGACGACGCTATGACCATTCTGAAAGTGAATGAAGCGACCAACGTGCAGAGTGTTGGAGGAAAGAGTTGAACTTAATGTTTGAAGAGGAGGTGAACAGGGACCTCCCATTTCTGGACGTAGTGTTGTCTCGTAGTGAAACAGGAATAATCAGGTATCACTCCAACAGCAAACCAACAACCACTGGGAGGGGTATCCCCTTCACTTCGGGACACCCAGTGTCGCAGCTGAAGGCCAATGCCCAGAATAAATTTAAAAGAATGGTCAACAACTCGAGCGATTTAGATGTGGCACGCAAGTACTTGTAAGAGACGAAAGGGAGATTTACCTGTCTGGGGTACCCCGCTGCTTGCCTCAATGAGATGATTAAGAAGGCAGTGTGCATGCAAAGCGTAAAGAATAAAGCATTGAGAGCCACAACGAGAAGAAGAACAACAATAATTACAGTGTTGAGCAAAAAACCTGAATTAGTGTAACCTACCTTAAGGGAGTAGGCGATGGGATCCAACGAGTTCTGAAGGCTAACGGCTTTGAGAGTTACATGAAGAATTCGAAAGGGCTAAAAGAGCAATTTTGAAGAGACGAAGACGCCACGACACAGCCGTAGACAGTTTGAGCAGAGAGAATGTGGATGAACAAGGAGAGCAGGTTTTGTTGGCGAAAATCTGGAATACTAGAGAAGGAGTGTACCGAGTTCGATGTGGTGACTGTAATGCCGTCTATATTGGAGAAACTAGAAAAGGTATTACAACCAGAGTCAAGCAGCATTTGTCAGACACAAGAAATCAAGTAGTAACGACCGGCATTGCAGTGCACCACATGGAAACACGGCACAACATAAACTGGGAAGGCACTACAACCCTCCTGGTGTCCAATTCCAACAAGGCCGTACAACAGAGAGGACTCGAATCCCTGGCTAGTCAACACCACGTCTGAGAGAAGGCAGTGCTGATGAATATCCAGGGACCATCCAATCCTGCAATTCAGTGCCTATTGAAAGGTGAATGGTGTGAGAGCTTGAGACGAAAGTGGCTAGTAGAGGCAACGTGAAACCGCCATATTTGAATCGCACGAAGTGGTAAGAACGAGGTAGCACGTGAAGGAGAGCCTGATATAGACAGTCAATGTGTTTACATTCACCAGTGTTAGGAGTGTCGAAAATTTGCGAAGAAAGACTGTGTTTCTTCCTTGAACTTTGAAATTTGTGCGTGTTGTGCAAGTTTGTGAGAACCCCTTAGAAGATGCAAGCTAACAATAACCAGTTAAAAGTCCGTTTTAACGGGTAAGGAAACCTAAAAGTGTGACTAGATAATAAACGTCTTTAAGCTTTTGTGGTTTCACGTTATCAATGGAAGTTGCTGAATTAAAATTTTTGAATATTTTACTTTTGTCAGGTTCCCGTGGCATATATACTGTCCTGCAAAACTGACCAAAGCGAGGCTATCTGGTTTCAGTTGCTAGCTGTCAGTGCCGGCGCAAGAGGGGGGCGAAAGGGGAAAGAGTGCCATAGTGTTGCCGCTTCCCCCCCCCCCCCTCCAAAAAAAAAAAGACTGAAAAAACATTTGAACTTTAATAAATGCTTCTAAATACAATTTGTCTTGAAAAATTAATTTGTGAGTTGTAGCAGTAGTTCAAGTAGTTTATGATGGAGGAATTCTCTGACTGGGAAGAAAAACTCACAAGAACACGAATCCAACACAGCTGCCATGTTGGAAAATCATCCATTATGCTGGCTGCATGAAGTTCACAATTTGTGGCAGCTCCTACTTTTTTAATGTTTTAGTATTTTTATTGTGAACAAGACCCAAATTCCGGGTCGAAAATTAAATATTTGTTGCCAAATTCATGTTCTTGTTAATTTTCTTGCCAGTCAGAGGGCATCGATATTGTAATTGTAATCCTTCAAATGTAGACAAATATTTTTGTCTCTTGTCTACCTACGTCACCCCTTCATGTTTTCAGTGTGTTGGCCTATCAATGTGGCACCGTGATGGGCATATTTTTGGGTACATTTAGGGAGAGGGAGGTTGCAAATCTGCTCTCCCGGGCGCTCAAATGCCTTGCTCTGACATTGCTAGCTGTGTGTCACACCCGATGGCCTTGTCTGCTGCACTCCAAGAAAGCGTTCCATTTTTTTTTATTCTGCATTCAAAGAGATGAAACTAAGTGAAGACAAGGTGAAGAGTTACCGGAATTAGAAATGTAGTGATAAGGTATTATTACAGGGTTCACACAAGATGCTTAAACTCCTTGAAAGTGCTTGAAATTGTTAAGACGAAATTGGTAACTACAGCCTTGAAAGTCATGGAATTTTTTTTTTGTTGTAGTTTAAAATAATGCCTTAGCTCTGAGCAAGAGAAGACAACACTTGCAGTTTGGTTTAAATAACTTGAACATTTGTCATAAATATCTTTTTAATAATATTGTTTTATGCACTTTCAATTAGTTGTTGACTAGGCTATAACGAATCTATGGGGGAAAACGCTGCGAAAACAAAAGCGATCGGAAAAGAGAAGCAGGAAAAAACCTTTCCTGTTGAAACTCACGACTGGTAAAATTAGAGACAAGGCAACTGACCTAAACCTGACCTAACGAATAACCTAATAACCAACAAAAAACACAAAAACCATTTTTTCTATTGCCTACGGAATATCCATTACCTGTAAATATTAGCATTTTATTCTCAAATGCTTTTTTCCTCCAAAGATTGACACCAATTACCAGCCAGCTCGCTGACCCCTAAGTTTCCCTCCTTACTAATGTAAAAGTGCAGAGGGTGGATAACTATCAACTTCAAATCCCCAGAGCCCGCTGAGTGCAGACGTGCTTTTGCTCTCCCTCTTACTGTTCGAAGATTTGCGAAAGCGAAATCGAAAGCCTATTCATCATGGCTAAACAACGTGGCTCCAACCCGCTTAGGAGCCCCTCTCCGTTGGCTGGCCCTGCCTCACATGCTTTTCCTGGTATTGCACTTTCTGCTCTCGTCCATGCCACGGGATCTGCCTAGACGATCTGACTCAAGTTTCTAAGAATGATTGCGGCGTCAAAGCGTCTTTGGATCTGCCTGCCGCCACTCCTCATGCTTCGCCCGGCGTTGTCGGGTCACCACACCCATCTGGTATCCTGTCTTCAGGCCTTGACTGCATTGCTTCCAAGATGCCTGTGGCCCCTGCAGGGCCCTTCGTGGCTGCTTCTCTCTGTAGAATAACACAACACCCCCATCCAATAATGAGACACATTTTGGCCATCGTGACTTTCCCTTCACTCAAGCCAATGTCTTAAAATCAGCTGATTTCAGTCAATGAGAATTTGGAACCTATCCACAAGTATTTTAGCAGTCCTTGCACCAAGAAATCACCGCTACTAACGCTAAATACTCCAAGATGAAACTTAACCTGGCAAAAAAGTCTAAATCTTCCAAACCAAGCAAGACTCATTCTCCTGTCAAGATTGAACCTTTAGACTTTACGGTCAGCTCCTGCTCTAGAACCGTCACTTCGGCCTTAGCCACTTCACCTCGCACCTTGTTGACGTCCCATGGCCCGATGTCTTAAGCAGAAATCAATGAGCTCTTTGAAGGAGCTCAGAGCAATCGCAAACCTACCTCGTCTCCATGTGATCCGGACAACTCTCCAAGCTCTACGGATGACTGGTTTGATGAGAAAAAAGTAAAATAAACGCTTTTTGTCAGAATCGCAGCACTTAGCAGCACCCTGCATCGGGTTGACCCTGAACAGTGGTGACTTTTCTGGTCAAATTGGAGGTAAATTTGCCAACTTTTCAATAGAGCTATTGTACATTATTGCCATGCAGACTTTGGGCCTAAAAATCCAAACGAGCGTGAACTGCCGACCATGTGCTTGTCGTACATTGACTGCATGTTCAAGCTCTCACTACACAACAAAGTTGGTGAATGACAATAATTGGTGTTAGAATTTATAAGGGTGATTCTCAGATAAGGTCAAATTTTCACTTTTGAACAACTGAAATTTTTATTATCACAAAACTGGTTAATTTTTGTATTTTCTGCATGTAGAATGGCTATTTTGCAGGAATTTATGACTTGCAAGGAAACAAATTTCACCAATAAAAAGTTATGGGCCTTAGAATGGTGTTGAATGAGAAAAAAAAGTCATTACCATCACGCTGTTTTATGGCTGCTTTCAATAGTTCTTTGACTTGCATGGGTTGATGTTTTGATATATTTGTGTAACCAACCACCATGCAATTGAAAATCAAGGAGATACTTCAATTGACTGAATAAGAACCGTTAAACAGTTTATTTTTTGGGTGCAATATTGTAATTTTCCAAATTATACATCAAAAAGTTTCCTTTATTGACTTGTTCTGAAGCCAAGATTAAGTAATTTTATTATTGTTCGCCCTAATATAACGAAACTGTTTCTGAGCCGTAACGCACGGTGACGATTGAATTGATTTGAAATTCAAGTGTTTGTAACTAACTGGAAATATTCTACAAGCTTTACAGTAAAGTTTTTTTTAGTTAAAAAACCCTTCCTTCAGTGACCTCTCCCCCTCCCCTCAAATCTGCATCATTACCATCACGTTAAATCTTTACCATAACGATTTTTGTTGCTGAAATGATGGTAATGATGCACGATGGTAATGACGATCTGACAGATTCCGCAACTTTCTGTTTAAATCACCAAGTAGATGTTAAGCTTAACGTTAGTTTCCGCTACGTACACGTTCAATACAAGTATCTAAGGTAATTTTCTGGGTTTACAAGCTTACGTAACTATTTCGTACAGGGTATGGTAATGACGGTTCTTATTTATACCCTCCTGATTCTAGCCTTTTGTTGCTTTCCCTACAGAAAACGATGAGTTCATGCTGCCGAATTGTTGTATGATTCGTCAGCTCTATGGCCAATAATGCTTGTAGCAGTACCATATGTAATAAATCTGACATCTAGTGGCGACTAGGACTACATTTACACAGGAAAAACTAAAAGACAACTCGAAGAAAGACTAAAAGAGCACATCAGGGACACCAAACGAGGAGAGAAATTTAATGGCATAGCACAACACCACAAGAAATTCAAGCAAGAGATCAATTGGAAGGGAGCAACAATATTAATAAAATCCAACACCATGCAAGAAGCTCACTTAAAGAGCTCTGGAGTCGCTAGCCATTAAGAGATTCTCTCTGCTTAAGGTGCCCCTGATGTACCTTTCTGATCCATCTTACGACTATATTAATTGCCTAATCAGTTTGACAGAGAAAACCAAACTAGATCAAGGTTGGAATCTTGTCGGACGACAAACAGCGCCAGATGGAGAAGCGAGCCAGGAGCAGTCCAACTCGATACATAACGATCAGTGGTTAGCCGACGAGAAAGGCCTAACTGTTGCGACGACCAAAGTGCAGTATGTGACAGAGAAGGCAGCGTACGTCAAGAGCTTCAGAAGAAGAGGACAGGAAAATTTCCAAAAATTCAAGTTGAACTACTTTACTACTAGTTCGAGGTGGTGTTTGTGTTAATTTGTCTGTTTCTAAGATGTCCGAAATTCACCACTGTAGTCGCCGTTGTATGCCAGTATTAAAACTATTAAATCAAAAAGTGGAAAACTCCCATTTCAAATAATGGAAACCCTAGATCCATCAATTGTTCAAACAAAATGATTGGACAGTCTCTATCAACTTCGAATATGCGTACCTACACGTCCCTCCATCACTCAATATGCCACCTCTTCCGGTTCATCTTCAATATCAAAGTTTACGAGTTTCCGAGACTTCCATTCGGCTTCAACGCAGCTCCAAGAGTTTTCACCTCGGTTCTAAAGCTTATATTAGCCCATCTTCACCAACACCAAATTCAATCACACACCTACCTGGACGACTGGCTTTTAAGACAAGACCAAAATCTGCTCAAACAAAATCTAGTCAGCATCCTAGATCTTCCTTATCACCTGGGCTTCGGAATAAATTTCAAGAAATCAAGATTATCACCAGCCAGTCGTTTCTCCTCCTAGGTACCGAATCGATCTTTCTGCAGCAACGATAATGCCCTCACTGGAACAGATCGACTCTTCGACAGTGTTTGTGTCCGTTATGTGAATATATGTGGTATTTTTAGTGCCATTTTCGTAACGAATTGATGAGAAGATTTTTAAGCCTAAAGTTGTAGAAATTTACAGAACTAAACAGCCTAGTAGGGAAACTAAAGTCTATGGCAAACCTAGAGTAGGGTAAATCACGATATTAAATCAGCTAGTCCCCCCCACTTCCGCTAACCTGATAAAAGTGGGGGTAATGATGCACTTCCGCTCGCCTGATGAAAAGTGGGGGGTAATGGCGTCCTTCATCAATCTGGAGGACTACCTTTTTTTCCGGCTTTCATCGATTTGGAGGAGGGTTGCTACGATACCCCTTCCTGTCACCTGATAAAAGTGGGGGTAATGATGCACTTCCGCTCGCCTGATGAAAAGTGGGGTTCATCAATCTGGAGGACTACCTTTTTTCCGACTTTCGTCGATCTGGTGGGTTGCTAAAATACCACTTCCTCTCCCCTGATAAAAGTGGGGGTAATGATGCACTTCCATTCACCAGATAAAAAGTGGGGGTCTGGAGGAGGGTTAACACCTTTTTTTTTATCGAATTCATCAAGATGGAGAGTGGAAAAATACCTTTTACTACCTTTCATACGTTTTCGTCGACCTCCTATTACGTCACTTCCGGTCACGGGATCAAAGTGGGGTTACTGATATAACTTCCGTTCACATGATGGGGATCTGGAAGAGGGTACAACCTCTTTTCATCCCTTTCTTCTATCTGGAGCAGGGCGGAAAGTGATTTTTGCTACCTCATATCGCTGTTTATCGGATGAAAAAGAAAATTAAAAAAAGAAATGGATTCTTGTTCTTTTATCCTCACTGGCAAAGACTCTGACTTGACATTTAATCTAAATACTCCGATTCATTTGGACTCTGAAAAACGGTACGAATTGGCACTTATTAATTTAGACACATATAACAGCATATACAACATCGATTCAAAAAATAGTGAAATTAAATACACCGCAGATGTCCGTAATGTTGATGCTCATTACTGTGGAACACTGCATCAAATTCACTTCCCACAGAGTGGAAATTCTCCATATTACGCTTACTTCCACACTCCAGATAGTTCCTTATCTAGCTAATTTTCGCCTGCAGGCTTCTTCAGGCTTTTCGAAGGTAAGTTTATCTTCTGTTTACATTCTTCGTTGTTTACACGATCGCCATCCGAGTTTGAAATCGCCGCTTCGCGTAGCCTCCCGAATTTAGAAGGCCCTTCGTCACTGCCAAGCCTCACGTCTTCAGTAGGCCGTTCCCAACCTCTCAGTTTCCATTTTGCATTCAGTTGTTTTCTCAGGTCAACTCCGATTAGGTTAGACACTTGAGGGGAGGAAGGGCCCTGTATATTCATCAGTGGTACGTTTTCAATTTCATGGAGCTTAATTGCAATGGATTCCAAATTTCTCAGATGTCTGTCCCATCTAGAATTCGATCGAATCAGCGTCTCAGCTATGTCCCACATCATTTCATGCTGGTTTTCCATGCAATGGACTGCTATGCCGTTATCCTTCTTCTTGTTCCTCATTCCCTATATGTTGGCCAAGCCGTGTCGGAACAACTTTTTGTTGGCTTGGCCAACATACAGGGAATGTGAGGAACAAGAAGGATAACGGCATCGCAGTCCATTGCATGGAAAACCAGCATGAAATGATGTGGGACAGAGCTGAGACGCTGATTCAATCGAATTCTAGATGGGACAGACATCTGAGAGATTTGGAATCCATTGCAATTAAGCTCCATGAAATTGAAATGTCTCACAGCTAACGGCCCCGAGCCATCTGTTATTATAACGGCAAAAAATAACAGACAAATGGAAGTTGTATTTTGCAAGGTATGCGGAACGAAAAGAGCTTCCTTTATCAAATCTGGGAAAAGAATCGTAAATAAAATCATAGATACGTTACCACTAGAACTGCATTTGCCTGGCTACCAATACTGCGGTCCGGGAACCAAACTGGAAAAAACTATTGGCTCGAGGAGATCCTGGGATTAATCAACTAGACGAAGCGTGCAGAGAACACGATATAGCTTACTCCGAGGCAAGTTCTCGCTTCCAAAGCTCAAAGAGTGAGAGACGATCCTTCCCTGACGTGGCGGGAGAAACTAGCCGCTTAGATCGTTAAGAAGATCATGAAAACGAAACTAAGATTCGGATTGGGAAATAAAAAAAATGGACCAACTCGTAAAAGAACTTCACGAGCCAGCGCGAAAAAATTTTCCGAGACGGAAAGTGATTGTACTGGGCCTAAACGATCTATGGCTGGCTGACTTGGTGGAAATGATACCGTACGCTAAACTTAATAAAGGGTTTAACTACCTATTAACCTGTATTAACGTCATGTCCAAGTTTGCATGGGCTATTCCCCTTAAATCTAGATCCAGTATAGACGTTAGCGAAGCTTCGAGAAAATACTCGTTGGCGCGACACCCCCTAAAAATTTACAAGTCGATTTAGGTAGCGAGTTCTACAATAAAAACTTCAAAGTTTTCCTTAAGCGTCACAACATCAACATGTACTCTACGCACTCGGAGATGAAGGCGAGCGTGGTAGAACGATTCAACAGAACCCTGAAAACTCGGATGTGGAAAAGATTCACCAGGTGGGGAAATTATAAATGGGTAGATATTATCGACGAGTTAGTTTCCCATTACAACGACACCGTCCATTCTACTATGAAGTTGAAACCGAGGGAAGTAACCAGGTGGCACGAACCGTTGCTGAGACGAGCGAAACCTAAAGGACCATCTAAAAAACCAATGTTTGTCGTAGGAGATAAAGTCAGAATTTCTAAAGTTAAAACAATTTTCGATAAAGGATATCTCCAAAATTTTACCAACGAAGTTTTCACGATTCGCAAAGTGCAAAAAACTGATCCGGTAACTTACCTTTTAAAAGACGATTCGGGTGACCCCATTCTAGGGGTTTCTACGAACTGGAAATTCAAAAAACATTCGTTCCGCACTTGTTTTTAGTAGAAAAAGTACTGCGCAAGAAGAAAGGAAAAGATGGAAAAATGCTCTACTTTGTCAAGTGGAAGGGATACGATTCAAAATTTAATAGTTGGACCGATAACATTAGCAACCTTTGACCCGTCTAAATAAGTCCCTAAAAAGATGTGAAAAAAAATATCCGTACCGATTTGGTACGGCATTTTTTTAGACCCATTTTCTTCTTCTTTTAGCAGCTGCCTTTTTTCCTAACCTATCTCTTCTCTGTTCAGCAATTTCTGTCGCACATTTCTTAGCAAAAGTGGCGGACATTTTACACAACCTAGCCGTTCTCTCTTCCGTACTTTCTGTTGCGCATTTCTTACGAAAAGCAAGCGGCTCTTTTCCTTTTATTAGCCACCATTTTTTCTTCTTCGCTTCGTCTCGGTATTTCATAGGTTGATTCCTCCTCGTCTTTTACCAGCGAAGCACGCTCTTCAGCTTCTTCATCCTCCATGGAATCGATTATGTCATCTACAAAATCGTGCGGTAGGCCGGTTCTGTAGTGACCGTGCGCTAACGTATGTATTCCATCGTCCAACTAGGGCTGGGACCGGTTACACGGTTAACCGGAAACCGTTCCACGTTCGGTTACACGGATTATAAAACCCATATCCGAAAAACGTTTGATGCGGGCACCATTCAAAAACCGCGGTGAACGAGCCCAAAATAGCCAAGTGGCATCATTTAGGCCTACTAATCCAAACACTCAAAATCAGTGAAAGTAGAAAACCGGGGTGGGTAGGGGGCAACTTGTTTACAAATAATTCGCGTGGGCTTGTTGTCCCATCGAAGCTGCTTACTTTCTTTGAAACAAACTGCTGATCGTCAGCGTGTACATGAGGCAGTTAAATACAAGCTGACCAGCATCTGCCCTCCCCGCGTCTTGGAGAAGTGGACTCGTCTATACGTAGCGTGAGCGGCAGGGAAGCGGCATCATAACACGTAAACGAAATGCGTTGCTACCCGAAAACGCAAACATGCTAATTTTTCTGGCTCATAATTTGAAATGAATGGAACATTAATAACTAAAACGTTGCGTAAAATTTTGTTTTGTTTTTGGCTTACGTTGTCGTAAATAGGCGTAAGCCATCTTGTAGAAATTTTAAAGCTACATAAAGTCAAAATTCTTGATAAAGTAAATACTTAAATTTATCAACTTCAACTTTCTTCTAGTTTAAATCCCAAAATGCAACATGTAGTCATTCATTGTGCTTGTCTTACCAAGGCCTAAATCATAATTTTTTTCAGCTTGTTTTTTAATAATATATTACGCAGGTGTGAAATTTTTTTGGCTGATTTTATTTTTATTTTTTATTTTTTGCTGACAACGTAAAAACGGTTTTCGTGTAACCGACCGGAAAAAAAAAACGGTTAAACGGATAACTAAAAAACCGGAAAGTACCAGCCCTACGTCCAACACGAATCTCTTATCGTCGTAGGGAGATACGGATGATTTCGAAATTTCAACCGAGGCGAGCTGATGATCCTTACTTTGAATGCTCCTCCACGTGGCTTTCGATGATTTTTTCGAAAATAGCGCTTTTTTGTAGTCTTCGAGGCAGAGACTTTTTTGGATAAATGCTTTACTAATCCCTTTAGCCTTTCTATCGCTATCTTCCTGCATAAATAAAACCAAGAGTTTTAAACTTCAGTTTGTTTTCCCCAGTTGTTAATTGTATCCCCAGTTGTTAATTGTAGAGTTATATTATTATTAAAAAACGCTTCTGAGTATAAAATACAGATGTAAGCCTTAAAAAACTTAAAAGCCCTAAAGGAACATATATTAGAAAAGGACATGTAAGCCATCAGCGTCGCACTAATACGCGTAAAAGAATCTCCAGCGACCCAAAAGACAAGCTGGAGCTTCTTTTACACACATTAGTGCGACGCTGATGGCTTACATGTCTTTTTCTAATATCTGTTCCTTTAGGGCTTTAAGTTTTTTAAGGCTAACATCCGTATTTTATACGCATAAGCGTTTTTTAATACTAATATCCCTTATTTTTTTTTGTTTCAGCAAGAATAACACAGAAAAGAATACTGTAATCACCTTAAAATAACTGTTGTAAGAGAGCCTTTTCCATGGCTGATTCGTTTTATGCTGCTTAAAAGACTAAAATACCAGGGCCTGCACCGGGTTGATTTTAGTTTTTATTGCCTAACTGAAAATATACATTACCTTTTTTATAGCAGTTTTCCCCCATTTGAGCTTAATTCCCCTAGAAGTTTGAAGGTTGGCTTCCCTGCTAGACTCGTAATAGTTCTGCGCATGCGCAAGCCGAACCTCATCATTTCTCCCGTACCCAGAACCTAGTTCATGGAGGGGAGGCTGGGCAGGATGAAAAGTAATGGATATTTTCAGTTAGGCAATAAAAATTAATATCAACCAGGTGCAGGCTCTGGTATTTTAGTCCTTTTATAGCCAATCAAAATATAAATTACCTTTCTTATAGCAGACTTCGTCACTTAGGAGGAGGGCTAAGTTGGAGCATCCCGCATTACGAGTCAGCGCCCCCAAGGAACAAGTCCCGGAGAAGACAACCTTAAAGCCAAAGCCATACCCACAACGGAACATGATAGGACCTAAGTGGTACGGAATCGAATGTATCGTATGAGTGGGAGGTTAAGAGTGTGAGCTGTGGGAACCGTTCTTCGGTGTGGATGCAGGGACATAACGTGTTTCGCAATAAGGAGTCTTACATCCTATGGGGGACAAGGTAGGACAAGTAATATTTCTCAAGACCTGCTTACCTTGTTGGGAATGGTGAGCATGAAGAACAATGAGGACGAGACATCACGGTCCCCTTGGTGGTAATCATGAGGGAACCGGAATAGGATAATAACACAGTCCGCAGGAATGAAGAAGGGAGAGGTGCACTTCCGAAGGGAACGTGGTGTAGAATGATAAGGCATATAAGGGAAGCGTAATAATACGGGTCTTGAACACGGAGGATTTAGGCAATCGGGAATCAATTAAAGTTTTTTTGAAGGTTGCACGGAATTGACGTACTGAAGAATGATTGTTACGACAGGTGTGTTGTGATGAAAATATTGGCGAAGGCACATAGTCCGCAGGTCCATCAAGTTGTGGAGGGGCCAGGGGAATCGGTGCTTCATGGACTCGAGGATAGAGACAGGAAGAAAGGGTTTGTTGTACTCTTGCAAATTGTGGAACCTGAAGTCCGCTCCCCTGGCTCGCGAGCGGCATGGAGAGATCCCGGGACGGTAAAGCTGAGTGGGGAGCGATACCGTGGAACACCGGGACAAAGTCAGGAACATCATCGAATTGCCACACCGAGTAGTTGGATATGGCAGGTGAGTGCTGAGACGAAGCATCCGTCCAGGTGAGGAGACTAGCCTCGGAGGCAAAAAGTGGAGGATCTGAAGCCGGAGAACGTCCGGATGACGCCGTTGCTGAAGGGTTTAAAAACGGCGAGGGAGCATTGTCGTGTAACGTGGTACCCCCCCCCCCCCCCCCGGGGGGGGGGGGGGGTCGTACGAGGAAGAAGATGGAATCGTAGGGGATCGAAATTATGAAGTAGACGGAGCATTATGCAAGCGCCGAGTACTTGATCGCGCACAATAATATGCCCTCCGCGGAGGGGCGTGGGGATCGGTGACACCCTACGATGATTATTTTTGAGTAATGCATAGTTGACCCGCAGAGTATGGTATTTCCGTCGTAAAACTTCAAGTTCATTGCTATATGCCTCGTTGGTTGCTCTGAGCATGTCGTTCTCAGCTCGGGTATCTTCTGTGGCAGCAGCTGAAGCTTGAAGTCCGGGAACCGTAGCAGCCGAAGCACGGAGAGAGGCGAGTTCTGCTGAAAAATAGACGAAACAAATTTTATGTTAAAGTCTAGGTTTTCTAGATCACGTGCGGAAAGGTGAACACCTCGGAGTAGAGCCTCCCGTAGAATTGCTGCTGATGGAAATGGTGCAGCAGGCGGAGAGGAAGGTAATGAGGGTGGTGCAGTAGGAGGAACCGTTTCAGTACTGGCAATAGGACGGTCGGAGGTTGGTGAGGACGGAGGGATCGCGAGACGCACATGTTTGAGGATCGACGATTTGCGAGGGGCTAAAGAAATCTTGGCCTTCTTAATACGTACAGGTTTTCGTGGAAGTCCCGATACACCGCTGGAACCCGGAACCGAGGGGATGGCATCAGTGGAAGGAAGTGATGGCTGTGTAGACTGTTGAGACTTGACAACAGGTTGATCCGTAGGCGAGACGTGAGCAAGTTGAAGGGCCCTCTTCTGAGTTGCTCTAAGAGAACGTTGACGTGACTGTCTTTGCTTCTTTCGAATGGCAATCCATTTCGTAGGCGAGTTCGTACGGCAGATTTTACACTTTTTCCGTTCCCCATCGCATTCACGGTGCTTCTGACAACACGGTTGCAGATCAAAGTGATCAGTTTTGCCAGAAAATCCAAGGCAACGACATGGTCTGGGCGAGGGAATATTGGGAACCGAGGGAATCGGTTCCTCCGAAGACGAGGAATCCGACATGTAGCATCTTCACGAAACGGGAAGAAAACCACAAAGCTCGGGAAAGAGACAAGGCGCCAATGAGCTGCGCACCATTGGTGGCGAAAGCAGGAGCTAGGGACAAAGGCAATCGGTAACCGGAGAGTTAGGGACAAGGGTAATCGGGAACCGGGTGAAAAAAACGAGGCAGATGACGGGAATGAGCAAGCTAGAACGGTGTGTGGCGTAGGCAGCTGAGGAGCACTGTAGGTCCACACGGCAGAAGCCATGGAAAAATTTCAGAGGAATGTGGGGTGCTGCATGTAGATTACGTTTTTATCCTTGTTACAGGGATCGTACAAAATCGTTGCACATGGTGACATCGTAATGTTGTGTGCGGATTGAAGTTGGTAGCGTGATAAGAGAAGCAAAAATTAGGAGAGAAGCAAACCGGGTGTAATGGAGAGGATCCACAAAAAGCTGGGGAATCGTGTTGACAACAGGTAGCTGGGAGCCGGGAATCGGCAAGACTGGATAGTGAAAACCAGCTGGGGGATCGGAGCAGGAGGCAACGTACGTGCAAGTAAGGCACGTGAATGCTTATTACATGAGGACTGGTTGATTCGTAGAGGTGGATGTGGAGACTTGTCCACTGCTGAAGTTATGCAAAACATATGAGGGAGGCAACCGGGGACCGTAGTACTGAATACTGTACTTGCGGAGTGATGTGAGCGGCGCGTGTCAAGGGTGGCGTAGAATGCACAGAAGTGGGATGATACTGTAGCAGTGGCAGGTGGGATAATCGTGAATTGAAATCAAAAATAGGGATGAGGACGTCCGGATAAGGATGGCAATCGGGAATCGAAAGGCAGAAGATAGTGCACATTGGTCGAGTAGGATAGTTGGACCGGAGAATCTGGCACATAGAAAACATTGTGTGCGGTCAGAGCAGAAACCGCTTACGGCAGCCTCCCGATTTTTCTTTCCATAGTATGCATAAACTGTTGTTTATTATTGACCTTCTCTTTTTTTTTTAAATCCCCAACTTGGGGCACTACATTACAGAGGAAGGGGAGGGGATCGTGGTACTAGAGGCGTGATGCTGTCGGTGCAAGATGAAGAAGCAGAGCAATCAGAAGCCAAAGGCGTGGAAGTACAAGAAGAAGGTAAAGGTAACCTCTTGCGGATCTTGGTTGATGAAAGTTGTTGGATACCAGTAATCGACGGTTTGTAGAAGCGGACAAGGCGAGGGGATCGAGGCTAGAGTGGCAAAAACGGAGGGGAATCCGATCCCCCGAGAAGAATGTAGGTGACATCAAAGTTGTCGGTCCAGACTTCAAAACAGAGCAAGCTGCGATCGTCAACCGGGATCAAAGGATCGGGGCCGAGGCGAGAGTTGGAATTACTGGAGAAGCAGCAGGCAACGGGCGAACTGGAAGGGTCACAGAACGTATGCCGAAAAACGGGAAAAGGAACCGGGAGAGAGTTTGAACATGGTGGGCTAAACATGGGCGATTGCAGGAAGGTGGGTCCGAGAGGGACCGAGGTAATCGTCGAAGGTAGGATCGGCGGAGCAGGAGACCATGATGAATGGCCAAGACGAGAGGTTGGTTGGGAACGGATGGCAACACGTACAAGGCCTTGTCCAAACCTACGTTTTAAGCTATAGAACTTGAAAATCGGTTCAGTGGTTCAATCTCCAGATAAGGGTAAAGAGTCCCAACAACATCATTAATTATTTCTGCCCAGTGCTCTACAATAATAATTGCTCTGCCGACGAGAATACTGCAGTCACATCAAAATTGGGTTCAAAAGGCCCTGGTCGGTGTTAATATCTACATTTTAAGCTATACAAATTGAAAATCTGTTCATTGGTTCGATCTCTAGGTGAGAGCAAATGTTTTAGCCCATTTGGCTTTCCTTGTCAAGAATATTGTAGTTACATTAAAATAGCCTGCGAAAGGCCTTGTCCAAACCTACGTTTTAAGCTATAGAACTTGAAAATCGGTTCAGTGGTTCAATCTCCAGATAAGGGTAAAGAGTCCCAACAACATCATTAATTATTTCTGCCCAGTGCTCTACAATAATAATTGCTCTGCCGACGAGAATTCTGCAGTCACATCAAAATTGGGTTCAAAAGGCCCTGGTCGGTGTTAATACCTACATTTTAAGCTATACAAATTGAAAATCTGTTCATTGGTTCGATCTCTAGGTGAGAGCAAATGTTTTAGCCCATTTGGCTTTCCTTGTCAAGAATACTGTAGTTACATTAAAATAGCCTGCGAAAGGCCTTGTCCAAACCTACGTTTTAAGCTATAGAACTCGAAAATCGGTTCAGTGGTTCAATCTCCAGATGAGGGCAAAGAGTCCCAACAACATCATTAATTATTTCTGCCCAGTGCTCTACAATAATAATTGCTCTGCCGACGAGAATACCGCAGTCACATCAAAATTGGGTTCAAAAGGCCCTGGTCGGTGTTAATACCTACATTTTAAGCTATACAAATTGAAAATCTGTTCATTGGTTCGATCTCTAGGTGAGAGCAAACGTTTTAGCCCATTTGGCTTTCCTTGTCAAGAATATTGTAGTTACATTAAAATAGCCTGCGAAAGGCTCTAGGCCATGTCCACAGCTACGTTTTAAGCTATAGAACTTGAAAATCGGTTCAGTGGTTCGGTCTCCAGGTGAGGGCAAAGAGTTCCAACAACAATAACAACGACAAGAAATGGCCATACTGTGGACGCGAATGGGTCGATTGTTGTCATTAAAATTTGTAATGCAGTGAAATAGTTGCGACACGACCTCGAATACCGAATTTCGTTGGTCTATGTCAATTCTGGGCAAAACTAGAGGAGTTCAAAGTTTGACGTTTAACATGGAAGTTCATGCTGAGCTTACCGCTACCTTGATGTAGACCACTTCTATTCTAACCTCCAGATTTTGCAATTAACGACACTCCACCAAGGTGGCAGCATGTACCTATATTGTCCGCCAAGAAAGAAGTCCAACGCGTTCCAAAACAGGGGTAAACATTGGGCATGCCGGCTGCGTCGTTTACCCTGCAGATATCCGCCATGTATAAAGCAGTCAACGTGTAGCCTCATTAGTACTAAAGGCGGTAGCCTTTACTGAAGGTGTGACCTCGGTCTCCCATGTTAAAGCTGAAATTTCGATGCTTAATTTCTCCGCCATCTTTCAACATTTTCTACTGAAATTTGGTAAATGACCTTTGACGGACTTGGCCAACACGTGTACCAAATTTTATTAATTTCCTATTTGTCACATTGGAGATCTGGACTTGAGCTGGAATCTTGAGTTTCATTTTAGTCTTATATGATGATTATTATGATGATGATCTTTGTGGGACACGTTTATGCAGTTCACTCTACAGACTAAATCATATGTCGTAGAAAGCTGGTTCTTAGCTCATTTAAAAGATCTACTTCCGGAGAACTGCTTTTTACAGAAACAGAAATTTCGATTGGTTGTCTCGTTCCAGAGTTATGAGGCCCTTAAGATCCGTTTTATTGTTTTACATTGTTTTAAACATTGTTTTTATGCAACAATGCCAATCAGCAAACGCCAGACGGAAAGCGTAAGCAAATGCTAACAACGCTGGTGAGACAACAATTTACCCGCGCGTGAAGAGGAAGCATTATCCTCATTACTAGTCGATTTATATGATTTCACGTCATTCTCCCGTGTTAAAGCTACGGACAAAACTGCTGATAGATAGCTGCGCACTAACCAACTTCCAAAGACTTGCACTGAATGCGCGAGCGAAATTCAGTGTATTTGCAACTAGTGCAGACAAATAGCTTGGTATGTTCAAAGTATCACGAACTGGAAAACAAAAACGAGCTCGTTTGATGTTTCAGGTAGGGTTTAACTGATCTGAAGTCACAACAATAAAGTATTACAAATAAACCTTCCTGTAAGGTTTCACATACCGCAGTGTTCCTGTACTGTTTAGTCCACGTGAAACCTTACTGCTGTATTCAACCATTAGACACGTAAATAAAATCAAAACCATATCACAACTTTCAAAATTGTTCTAAGAATAATATAGTGCATAATATAGGCTACACACTCGCCTACTTTTAGGGTTAAATTTTTCATCATTACACACACCAGTTTCACCAGTTACACACACCAGTTTTTAAGATTTCATATTCAAGACTTCAGAACTGGTATTTCAAAATTATTTTCAACGATATTTAACGATATTCAAGGAGTCGCACGAACCCTGAATTAGTAAATCTGTAGTTCTATACTAAGCAGACTAAAAGTATGGTTTTTACGATATTTCAGCGAGAGTAGAATGAACCAAAACTGAAAAAACATGCGAATACAGCGGTAAGGTTTCATGTGGACAGTACAGGAACCCTGCGATATGTAAAACCTTACAAGAAGGTTTATTTGTGTTACTTTGCTGTTTTGACTTCAGATCAGTTAAACCTTACCTTAAACATCAAACGAGCTCGTTTTTGTTTTCTAATATAGTAAAGCTGTTAGGGCCGTAATTTGGGCTAATAATCCACATCGACTAAAAAGCTTGAAATCTGACACACAAGTAATTCTTAGTAGTACAGATCGAAATAGCTACAGAGCCCCCCTCTAGATACCCCCTCGGGACCCCTCTGTGGCCCCACAAACCCCCCCCCCTCCCTTCCGTGAGGCTGGTGACCAGCAAATTTTTGCTAATCGTTCTAAAAGCTTGAATTGTCACATAAGTCACTCTCAGCAGTACACATCGAAGCCAAATTGTTAAACCGACTCCTTCGCGAATGTTCGCGTACTGTCGTTTCACTTATCGTAAGTTTGTCTAGATTCGAACGTAAAACCCCTAATAATTCAATAGTTTGTAAAACAAAGGCCTTATACTGTAGAATGTAATGCAAACACATTGTGTACAAATATCTCGCACGATAAGGCCCAGTGAAATTCGTTCCCACATGACTCACATCCTGCCTGGTGAAACTGGAGCCAAGTGTTCTGACCTAACCTAACGTAGGATAAAAACCTAAAACAAATAAACGTAATAAAATAGTGTATTATACAGCACCCAAAGCATGTGGCGTATTGCACTACTTTATTATGTTTATTTCTTGTGGTGGTGTTGTTAGGGTAAGTTAGCTTATGCTAGCTTAGATCAGGTGCCTTAGCTCCAATTTCGCCAGGCATGGAGGGGATGTGGAAAACTAGAAAGTGCTACAGGCAACGAAATAATGCACTCGTTCCAGCTTAAAGGACATATCTCACTATTTTCAAGCATCCTGCGTGAAATAGTTTTTGCGCTGGTTAGAGAGAATTTAGAAAACCGTTTCTCACGAGGAGAAAAAAAAATTAATGCCGTTGCAACTTTTTCACGCGTCGGAACTCATATTGCAAAACTGAGCCATACAGGAAAGCCAACCGTGAAACGTGTACAATAATATTAAAATCGAATGGTTCTAGCTAGTTTTTATGTTAAAATGACTGAATCAGTAACAGCACTTCTTGACAAGTAATATCTGGCGTCGGGGCAATTTTACAGGGGGAGAGGAACGGAGTGGGACAATCGCAACTTCTCGACTATTTGGTCAGCAAGCCATACGGTCACCAAGATTAAATGACATTTCTGCATCGTACGTCTGTAGCTTTTGCAACATTAGCCCAAGTTTGAGTGAATGTAGCAAAATCGTTGGCTAACATTTTGGGGGAAAAATGGGGGAGGGGGGAGGCGTCCTTTCCACTAGCAATTTTCGCGAATATTTGAAAGCAGAATTTAGTACAATTATATGTGATGGTATCAGATGCTATACACGTTTGCTACTTAGGGGTTACCGCCGACCTTTTTCAAAGTGTTCTTCATCGCTGTCGCTATCTGCTGTCGAAATGAGCGGTTCCACTCGTTCCTCAACCAAGTGATCGGATTCCCTTTCCAATACTTCTTTTCAATTTCCACGTTGTGGTCACAGCTTTTTTTCCAATTGTTTGGCGAAACTACTTGAATCGCGGCTGTAGTATAGTTTCTCCATTTCGGCCAGTTTAAATGATTTGTTATGTTTGCGTACGTCTTCCTTCACCTGTGCCCAGACGAGTTCGATAGGGTTGAGGTCGCAGTGGTAGGCTGGCCATGGGCAGCTGGTATATGTTATCAATCACGTAGCTTGAAAACTGCATAAAGATCACCTCGCAACATTTTAGCAGGATGTGAAATTTCGTTGGGGCTTTCTCCAACTCAACTGAATGATAAGGTGCATTGTCCATGATAATCACAGAATTAGTAGGAATATTTGGCAGGAGTTGATCTTCAAACCATTCCTTGAAACAGTCACCTCGTTCATTTCGTCGTGGTAATTACCCGAATTTGTTTTGGAGCGAAATAACATCTTGGCATTCGGTACGAATCCTGTGCTGCCGCCAGCATGACACAAAATAAGCCTTTTTCCTTTTCCCGTTGGAATCAAGCGTCCACGAATTTTTAAATCATCATTATGCCATTGTTTCTCTCTACCATGATGTGCATTTAGCCACGTTTCATCAAGATAAATTAGCGGCTTCACTGCTGCCCTTTCCTCTCTTATTTTCCGTAAATAACAATGGCGATGCGAAACAATATCGGGCCGCTCAATATAAAATTTACGTGCGTCGATCTTGCCATATTTCATTTTAAACTTATTGCCTAGAATGCGACGGAGAGATGTTTTACTGCCTGCAAATCCGGTGTTGGCAACAAGTTTAGAATGGAATGAATCTATGGTCGGATAATCGCCTGCTTGGTGAATTTCACTTACTGTAACCCTGACAACAGACAACTCGAATTCCTCCAAGTTGGTGATCGGCGCGGGGTGGAGCTGTTTTTTTCCCGGCGAGGTAAACGAAGGACCAGCGGCAGCTTCCGTGACGGGGTCGATTGTTGAACAGCCTAACTTGCCGGCGTCGTTAATTCTTTGCACCGTTTTAACTAACATTTGTAGCTGATGCAGTGCTACACAATAAATTAGAAATAGAGACAGATTCCCCTTGACTCTTGAAATACTGAAAAACGTTCCAATTAATACCTCTAGGTTGACTGTGGTGAGTTTGTCCTTTCTTGCTGACAAGAACTTGTTCGGAAAGCGATGCTACTGTTTTTGGTCTAATAGCGTTGCCATGACGATACAGTTATAGCGTATAGAGGCAAGGCGCACTTTTTTCCATGAAAGATTAGTAGCCATAAAATGACCATATACGGAAAGTCTTCTTTCCTGGTGGATAGTATAGTTGAATAATTACTGGATGGGCCTATCAATTCAATAGGATAAAGATGCTCCATTCCTAATGATGGGTCAGTAGCCTAACAGTGCTTTGACAAAACAATAAATCACGCCAAAGTAATTTTTAACAAGACCAAAGTCAACCAAGATGTCGGGGATGCTACAAGCACCTAGCTGTCGTAGCATCCGCCGTTACTGCATCCGATGCGATCGGATGCTTAGACGATTGAGGGGGACAAGTGTGGAGGAGCCTACTAAGAATCAGAGTGCCACGCTGTGGGGAGCCAATGGAACTTCTTAAAATTATTTTAAATTAATTTGAGCATTGAAGTGTTAATATTGACGATATTAAGCATAAATCTAAAGAGGAGTAGTTTTGGATGAAACAATATAAAAGCTGTGCCATGACAACTATGGCAACCATTACCGAATAGAAATAAATTTATTGTCTTAATTTACTCAACGTATTAATAAAATATTCCTGAGAAACTGTTTAAAACTATACATGGTACATATAACAACTTCTGTACACAAAAATATACACTTCCGTACTTTTCAGGTTCCAAATGTATCACAGATAAATGGCCCTCCATCGCCTTCCAAAAGCTGAGTTGCCATTTCTTGAAAGTTCAATTCACGTGCCTCTTGGTAAAGGACCGAAACATTTTTTGCCAGACGTATCACCCTCTTTACATTTTCAACCATTTTCTCATTAGCATTTTCTTCTTTTCTAAACCTAACAAAAAATCACAACATCAATACTACTTTCCCTCAAGAAACTTGAACAGTTTCGAGTCAGAGTTAAATTCTAACCTGCAGATAATGTCCTGGATTAAAGACGGCGTAACTCCATGATGGCTGTGGAAGTTGTGCAAGTACGATGTACTACCATTAATGACCACTTGTTTGTAAAGAGCTTGTGGCCAAACCCTATGTTCATTGTAAACCTCTGCAACGAGGCACGCCTGCAAAACACAACACAGTACAGAAAATAATGGAAAAGTGTTTAACAACGTACCATTTATCATGAAGAAAGATACAAAATATCAGCATTGGAAGCAAGTTCACCAAAACCAGCAATGCTAGCAGAAAGTGTCACAACTGCGGGGGAAAAAAAAGCAAGGTACCGTAACCATTAATTGATAGAGAAAGAAGACCCCCAGCCAAAATTGACAAGAGCTTACAAAGAGGGTCTGTCAGGCCATACCACAGGCAATTGGTGTTCTGAATTGTAAAGTATCGGGCCGAAAGTAATGCTGAAGTGGTTAGCGAAGGGTGGGAAAATAATGGCAAGCGGTATTTAATGTGACGAGCGTACGACACTAAATAAGTTCAAAGATGACACTTCACTGCAAAGAAATAAATGTGAAGTAGACTCCTGTCCAATTGAATTTTCGGTGGAGTAACACAGCGTCCACCTTTATCATTAGAGTCGAGTCCACGCAAAATAAGAAACAAAACAAGGTTCACATCACGTCAGACTGTGTCAGAATCAGAATTAGAACTTGCCACGTTTTCCGTAAGACCACTGATCTCTATACGCGTATAGACTCTTGACTTCAACTACCTGCTGAGATTCTTGGCGAGCTCTTGACTTCACAAGGGTGTCGATGTTGGGATATGATGGATGAGCAATGTACATGAGGGCTGCTCTGTAAGTGTTGCATGACCACGAATTCCAATCCGCAAAGGTAGGTGTCGGTTGGTGTATTGGATCTCAACAGGACAGAGGAGAGTTCCCACACACACTGACGATTTCCTTTATGTTGGTGCACAGAAAGACTAAAATTGCAAGGCCTGCATCTACTTAATTTTAGTTTTTATTGCCTAACCGAAAGTATATATTACCTGTTTTCATTAGCGTTTCTCCTTTTTGACCTAGAATTATTCCCTAGAAGCTTTGGAGCTTGTATCCCAGCCGGACTTGTACCTACTGCGCATGCGCAGGCTTGGGCTGGCTATATAAAACGGCGCAGTCGACCACTTGGCATTACTTCTCCACACTCAGAACCTATCAATCGAGGGGAGGCTTGGGTGGGACTACTTTCAGTTAGGCAATAAAAACTAAAATTAAGCAGGTGCAGGCCCTGCAATTTTAGTCTTTTTAATTGCCAACGAAAATATACATTACCTGTTTTTATTAGCGGAGTTTGTCACCTGGAGGTGGGATAGGTTCGCTCATTTTTCCATCGTGTACAAGTCGGCGCCCCAAGAAGGAGTCTTTGGTGAAGTTACTCCTGGAAAACACCTCAGCCAAATACACTGAACGTGGAACCGGTGGCAGCGGATCGATCCGTGGCGTGAACGGAAACGATAAGGTTCCTCAGCGAGGCAGGGTTGGTGCGGTGAGGGAATGCGAATAGCAATTATTGGTTAAAAAAGAGCGGTAAGCTAAGTAAGGGAACCGCAATCAGGATTTAACACCGTGGGGTACAAGATAGGAAATCAGGCGTTAGTGCCGAAAACGCACACCTTGCAGGGATGATGACGTTGGTCCTTGTTCAGTCGCTAGGGTAGAGGTAAATCCCTCACGACGGACTTTAGAAACAGTTTGTGTGTAGGAACGGGCGGGAACGTGAAGGAATGATGATAAGTAGAGATGAATCACAGTACTGGAAAGTTAGGTAGAACACTGTTTCTGGCGAAGGGAACGCGTCATGGCAAACATAACTTGTGGGAAGAAGGTAAGGGTGTCTTGAGAGGTGAGACGGATCAAGTCACTTAGGTATGAATTTAAGCTGTTAGGCGAGGAACTTGTTCATGACGTCCGTAATGGGACAAAAGAAGCAGGAACCTCACTGAAGTCACACGAAGGAGCTGGTTGTTGAGGAACGTGATTTACTGTTATTATTGTAGTATATGGATCTGAAGGCTACACCTTTGGCTAGACGACGGCAATGGGAACGTGGCATCACTTTGATGGAGGAAGCAGAGTTTTTCAGCTATACCGTGAAAAACCAGCGAGAAGTGTGGGGTGTTGTCATATTGCCCTATGGAATAAGACGAGATCTTGTGGAACAGATTAGTAGCCATGGCTGCATTTCAGAGAGTCACCGGAGATGAGGACGGTGATATAGGAGGATCGCAATCTGGAGTATAGGACCTTCCGGCCGTTACGGACGGATCCTGGAATGGTGATGGGGCTTCTTTGAGAAGGTTTGGGATGGACAATGGACAGAGTTGTGGATGCAGTCAAAGGTTGAGTGTGTCTTGGCTGTTGTGGGTGCCATCTTGAGGCATCGGGTGCGAAAGCGAGCATAGTAGTATGTCTGCCAGGCGGGGAGGAAGAGATGGGTGACATCCAGGCATGGTGAACACGAAGTAACGCTTCATTGATACGCTGTATGAAGGACGATGCTGCTTTCACAGCCGCTTTGTGAGTCTTGACTTGAAGTTTAAGTCTGGCGAATGATTCCTTTGTTCGAGCGAGTACTTCGCTGAGGGATCACAAATCACGA
>JAHWFP010091187.1:24234-43652 GCA_023313725.1 Lithobius niger | reverse complement strand
CTTCGTTATTTACATAAATATTTATACTTGTTTTAATTAACGCTTGTCCATTTTGATTTAAAACTTTTCTTAATTAGTGTTTTTATTTACGGTCTATCTTCTTGTCTGCAGTTTGAACTAAACCTAACTTTTTTGGCCTTATTTTTGGCCTAAGTATACAGTAGAAACGTCCGACAGCAATAAATCATCCCCTTCCCCGCCTCCCCATCAACACACAAAAATTGGTTTTAGTTGTGTGACAATTGTGGAGCACTAGCTTTGTACTTTGATCTGAGGATGGCACCGGCAATTCTCGAAACGCCATCGTTTTTAAACAACTTTCTGCACAGTTTTGTCGCACGCTGTTTATCCTAACCGTTTTGTCGTTGCGCTGTTATGTCGTCACGCTGTTTTGTCGTGTGCCGTTTTTCCGCGCTGTTTTGATGGTATACTTTGGAAAAGAGCCTTCATTTTATCAATTTTTTTAGAAGAAGGTCGATGTCTGCCTGTCTATTATCGACCTACCGGTTTAACTTCTCTTCTTTATATGGTTTTTAAAAGGCTCGTAGGTGATCACATTGTTAATTATCGGGCTGTACAGAATATTTTTTGAACATTGTCACTTTGGGTTTCAGGGTGGTTTATCCCCAACTACTAGCCTCCTGTGCTTTTGTGATTATATTATGAAGGCTATTATAGACCAAGGAATGCCCACTAATGTATACTTAACTACGATTTCGAAATAGCCTTTGAAAAAATATAGTAGACAGAATTGAATAACTAAACTGCAGTGGTGTAGTGGCAAACAAAATAGTGGTGGCGCTATGGTTAGGAAATAAGGGGGGGGGGTTAGTTGCAGCTCCCAAACAGCCCACGCACGCGTTTGCCTTGCACGGCAAAAGTCAGAAATAAATAAACTGAAAAGTGCTTCGCTCAGTTTTACTGATTATTGGTTTCCCTGTTTAACAGTTTTGCTATATTCTGTCAAACCTATATGTTAACACTGAAAACGATGTTCAATTTTCCTTAGGGTACGAACAAAATATCAGATTGTATGTAGACATAATAGTAAACAAGACTGTAGAACAAATGCTAGAGTGTAAATGGAGAATTGGTGATGGCAGCTCGCAAACACAATAGACACTGTGGAAAATAAGTAAATGAAGAAAAACACCGCATGAGCCTGCTCTTGTCGAGAATTAAGTGCCGGAGAGCCGCTCCGCCTTAAAAAAAAGTAACGGAGCGCCGCTCTTGTGCCCTCCTGCACGACTACACCACTGCTAAACTGACTCAATTTGGTATTGTTGGCCCAATTGCTACTTGATCGCTTGGTGTCTCGAATTGATATCGACTGTAATATATCCAAAATCTGGGTTTTTAGCTGATAGTTCTCCAGCTGAATTGTCCCTGTCGTCGTTTTTTATAGGGCAGAAAATCCCAGAAGGATAATTAAAAATTCAAACTCAACTAAGCGTGGATTTTTTGTTGGTTTAATAATAGAAGCATGGCTGTGGTTTGGAAGGCACTCTGTCAGAATAAACCCCCTTTGTAGTGAACTGACTCAAGGATCGGTCGTTGCACCTACTCTTTTTTCATTACTCATTTTAAATTTTTGTTTAGATCCTAATCTGGTTACGTCTAAATTTGCTAACGACACCAACAAGCAGTTGAAGCGACTACGTCGTCGCAACAAGTCTTCTACCGCCACTACTGCCACTTCCACTACTTTTTCAACGAAAGTGTTGAGGAGCACACCTCCATTAGGAACTGCAATAGCGATCTCTATTATATAATTATTCTAAAAGTAGTAAATAGTTTCTATTATATCCGTAACTAAGCCTTTAGGCCTAATTTTTACCTACCGTTTTAATTTCGTAAGTAGCAACTGACGGACAATTGGGTTCGGGAGTAGGCTCATTCACTTATGCAACACGGTGTCGAGATTTCGCGCTTCCACGGCTACGTGATTTTAGGCCGAATTTTCAGTTTTTCGACCCAATTTTTCTTACCTGCCGTTTTAACGTCGTAAGTAGTAGCCAACAGAGAAATAGGTTCCAGAGTAGGCCTATTCATTCATACAACACGGTGTCAAGAGTGTTTCAAATGAAGCTAATGTGTGCCGTTACGAAATCCTTTTGTTTTTTTTTTACGGTTGCGTAATGTTGTTATTTCATTGAGTTATGTCGAGATAGCCTATTAGCTATAAGGAAGCAATAATGTTTTAATTTGCCGTGTTTTTTAAGGTCTACTTGACTACCACTAAAAAAGGCGACGGACGGACAAAGTCTTACTAGACTTCTCAACCGTTTCGGCTGTACAGTAGATTTTAAACCACTGCTGAATTCATACTTGGAATGATTTGCACCGTACGTAAAAATCAATTGATAATGCAGTTGATTGGCGTACCGACTTGTATATGTAGGTCCCTATTAATAAGGGTATTGTTATGTATGAAGGTTATACAAATCTCTGGGGACATTTGTTTCTGAATGACCAAGGGACCACGGAGGTTTGTTATGACGCTTTACCTTACGTCGCCTTGAAATCGGGTCGCTTTAGGAAAGGTGGTTACACGGACATTCAAGTTGGAGTGAGTTAAAACGACAACGGGTACACGGTGGTTCCTGTTAAGTCGATGTAGCATCGCGTTTATCTAATCCCCCATCAACCAAACCCCTCTATCCCCATGTCCCCATTCAACTAGCTGGGATTTCGACTTCGTTTTAAGGAAGTGACAGGTTACGCCCTATTTTCGTGACTTTTACGTGCACTCATTTCAACCAATCAAACGAAAGCAGTCCTTAGAGCGACGTAGAAAGTGGATTTTAGGTGGGCGTCTTCAACTCCTTACGTCGACGTAACGAGGTAATGTGAGATAAACCGACTTGAAAGTGATTTTAGGTGGGCGTCTTCAACTCCTTACGTCGACATAACGAGGTAATGTGAGATAAACCGACTTGAAAGTGGTTTTAGGTGGTTACACGGACGTTCTTAAAGCGCTCTAAGCGCTACATCGACGTGGGTCAAGTCGACTTACGATAAAGCGACATAAGAAACCTCCGTGTATCCTCGGCCAATGACAGCCCTATAAAGGTAGTTCGTACTTTATGTGACCTAGGTATTGTTATTGAAGACGGATTTAATTTTTCTGCTTATACTAAAAGGATTGTCTCCAGGACTAACTTTATTGTATACTATCACTGTTTAAAGCCCTTCTTAAGCCATCATTGGAATATGGTGTTCCGTTTGGGATCCAGTCTTTTGCAAATATCGTAAGGCAATTGAAAATGTACAAACGTCGTTCACTAAAAAAAATTAACCGGCTTTTCGATATTAGTTTTAAGTCTGCTTTATCTGTTTGAAGTTGCCTTCTTCGCATTGTCGTCGACAAAGAGGACTTCTTATGGGTTCAAAATTCTACGTAGCTTTCTCCCTATTTAGTAACTCCTTTTTCAAGCTCAACGTTAATTCATATGTAAGCGGAGATCTTCTTTGAAGCTCAAAGAGGGATTGTCATCAAAAGACAGGTTTCAGCATCGACAGCCATTTACCGCTGTCTAGTTCTGTCTTGACCTTACTTTCAACAAGCGAAGGAAGCCACAAATAAATTTCTATTTATGAAACAAACAAGCCACGTTCCTTCTTAATTACTGAGTGTAGAATTGGTGCATTCACGTGCACCAAGGAGCAACCGGTAAAGTTAAGCCTAACGTAATCACGGGCGTTTTTTCCCAGCTATCGACCGTTTCGAAACGCAGGTCTTTAAACCCCTAGATGGGCGCCATCCAGTGTCAGTGATATCGTTAACCTTGACCGCTTGCTCCCTGGTGCACGTGGATGCACCAACTTTGCACTCAATAATTAATTAAGGAGACACTTAATGAAGGAGGCTTGTTTGTTGTGTAAAAAGAAATTTCTTTGCACATTCCTTCGCTTGTTGAAATCAAGTGCTATTTAGAATTAAAATAATAATGGTATAGACGGCGCTAGATGCTGTGGCCTGTTATTCGCTGAACAGGCGCATTTAAGGTGACCAAAACTCACTATAATGCTACACGAAATTCTTTTTCGAACCGCCTTGTTTCGTTATGGAATTCTCTCTCCGAATGCGGTGTCAATGTGGGTGCAGCCCAAAACTTAAACAAAATAAATTGGACCTTTTTGTAATTTCTTACCGTAAATACTCGTACGATATCTTGTTTGTTCTTGTTTTTTTTTGTTTTTTTTCTATTTTCCATGTAAATTGCCGTAGCCCAGGCTTTGTGTAATGATGTTAGCTACCTTGTGCTTCGTTTTTTTTCTTTGCTTTTACCTTTTTGTTACTAGAATTAAGTTCTAATTCCTTGTTATGGTTATCGCCCATTCCATTCTATTGTAAAATGGCGTTGCTGTGTAAATAAAGAAATTCCGGAAGGCTCCAGGAGTAAATTAAGCCTACATGTGTGTGATTAAACCTATACTTGAGTAATTAGGCATACATCTTGCATTATTGAGTATTTACAAATTAAACAGGACAAAAAGCCGATGGGCTCGAGATGAGTTAAATAAGTACGGATGCAAGCCTATTAAGTTGCCTTTCGGACTTATGTGTCAGACCGCCTGAGCGGGGAATCAAACCCGCGACCTTTGAAATCAAAGGCCGAGGTCCTACCGCTGAGCCATACCGACACGGCCTTAATATTAAAAGGAAACGTTCATAGGCAGCATTTAACATATGTGTATGTTTACATATACATGTAAACATACACTTTTCTGAATCGCCGTGTCGGTGTGGCTCAGCAGTAGGACCTCGTCCTTTGATTTCAAAGGTCGCGTGTTCGATTCCCTGCTCAGGCAGTCCGAAATATAAGTCCAAAAAGCAACTTAAATAGGTTTCCATCCGTATTCATTTACTAATTAACACTTTGAAGACGCTGTGCACTGGCCATAAACTTCACTGTTACACGTGCGTGAAGATTGTTTGCAAGGCAGCACTGGGCATTGCCGTCCTTCTAGATACGAGACCATTTATTTGTTTCAAAGAAATACAAAAAGATTATTTAACCAGGTTCATTGGTAGCTGAACTCTGCTTCCAAGACACATTTCTGAAATAAGCATCGCTTTGCTACCGTGTCAGGCCGTCGCCGACATCTGTATGCAACATTCTTTGGTTAATACCAGTTGGCGGTGGACTGGCTGCTACTTTTGATTAACGATTCATCATCTTTGGGCTTCATTGTAGATTGTTTCATTTCGCTAATCAACAACGAAGCAGTTTTAGAGAATTGGCGATGCTATGACGAAAAATAGCAAACCGTGGGAGAGCTAAAGCAAAATTATACTGAACAAATTCTTCTAAGGGAAGCTGGGGAACTTTGGGGTTAAGTTAGGGTAAAGAGGCTTGTTTAGGTTGGGGGAAAAAGCCTTACCACAATTGGGCCTTCTAGAGGCGTAAAAGCCAAAAAATCCCCCTAACTAGGAGACCTAGCAGGGGTTGAAGAGAACCAGCTAGTTGGCTGGCCCGAAGGCTTTCTGAATTTTCCATGCTGGCCCCCTTGCTTAAAAACCTTTTGGTAACCCCTGACAACCGCGAAATAGCCAGGGTATTATGGGTAATAGAAAGTTTTAGAAGGTTCTAGAGGCAGGAACCGGAAATATAATTACAAGGCGTAGATAATGTCCACCTATGTAAGAATAGACACACAAGACTAAGATTGGCCATTGGCCCCAGCAAACATGAAAGTAAACAAGATTTGCGACATGCGACGTGCTACATGAGCTGAGACAGCCATCATTGTTTTCGATACAATGGGTTGGTTAGTAGGATCACGTGGTAGTAACTCTTCCAGCTCGTATACTCACAACGTGTCGTCACAAAAGGGTTACTAGCGCAAATAGCTCTCACCGCTTGATCAAAGACCCATGAAGTACAAAGGACATGGCGCTGGTAACCGTAGCCGACCCACACTGGAGTTCGAAGATATCAGTCAATAGACATAGCGCTGTCGCAAACTGCCATTGTAATTGGGGGCATTTTTACAAACCGCTTTTGCCAAATGTTAGCTAACACGATTTACCTTCACGAAATTCACTCTCCTTATTGTTGTTTGCTGGCCATTTCTATACTGGCTAATTAAGCTGAGACACAAAACAACTTTATTTCTACACACACAAAACTTTTATTAAACCGGTGCTGGCGAAGTTTACCATGTATCGCCTTAGGTTGTAGTGTGTCTTATCTGGCGTTGGGACGTCGAAGTTTCGGTTTCTGCTTCGGCAAGACTGAAGTTTTGCGTGTGTAGAAAAACGTTTTTGTGAGTCCTGACTAGCCCCCGTAGTAACAACACACGTTTCTTTCCGTCGTAGTAACAACACACTTATCTCTCCGTTTGGTTGTGTCCCCGTGACTATAACGCTTGCCGAGTGTTTCTTTCCATAGGAATACAGCAGTGACATTTGCGGCCATATTGGCTCCAAGTATGGGTTTTGGAGGGCATAACTACAAAGTGCACTAAATAAAAATGGAGGGAAAAACAACGGAAGAGCGGATTTCTTAGGCTTAAAACCACGTTGTTTTCTCCAACAACAAAAATCGCGCGTTTTAGGTCTAAGAAATCACTCTTCACAGCATCGGCTTCAGTACGACGCCCTTCGGTTTCTCTCTGCAGTGCCCCTTGCAGCTAACCCATTAAGGCTCCAGCATAGAGTTATATACAATAATACTACGTTGTGTCACTGCTCTATGCTCCTCCCGTAACGAAGTGAGATTATTGCTCTAAGGTAGTATCAAGCGTTGGACACTTTCCTAATTTCGTCCCGAGCAGCTTAACTCTGTTGCCAAGTGCTCATGAAAATCGTTCCTAAACGCGCGATTTATTTCCCGATTCCTCTGCGTGACGTCACTGGTGAAGCATTGGCCTCATCGGCTTGACGGATTGGGTTTTTGCGCTAACTCTACCGACAAAAGATGGCAGACATACAATTATTCTTCGCTAATATTATTCATGTAACCGTACTCACAATATGGTGGACGGTGTACACCCGTTTCGCCGAATCCCATTTCCCCGAAAATTAAGCCCTGATTTTGGTGATAGGAATTTCCCGTTTCGCCGAATCAAAATATTCTTTAAAAAAAATGTAACATTGGAGAAGGTAAAGATGCATTCCTAATTGGAAGGAATTTGTGATTAGTCGCGGTTTCTGAGGTTATATTTTTAGCCGCAGCGAGAGCGGTAGCGCGATCGAGACGTGTAATGTGGAAAACAATTATTCGGCAAAATGGGGATTCCCGTTTCGCCGAAAATTAAGGCACTAATTAAAATTCGGCGAAACGGCCACACACCATGGTGGAAACTGTAGTCACACAGAACATCCCCACTAAGCTAACCCTTTGCAGAACAGCATGGCTTAAAAATAACTGGTGCAAAAACTATGTCCAAAAGAACACTTCGAGCTTTGTGAGGGGGCGACGGGGACCCCGTGCAAAGCGAGCAGGAACAGCTCAGTGGTTAGCATCCTCGTCTCCAAACCAATTTTATTTTTTTTATTTATTACTTCCAGATTCCACCATGAAGCCATGGCTCGTATGTGGTGTACGTTAGTATGTTTGACAACAATTTCAAACAATTTGAAAAACACTAAAAAAAGTAATAAGTTTGAGCAATTTCAGCAAATTTGGAAAAAAAAACCCAATAAACTCAAAAATCTCAGTACAAGAATTTCAAACCTACAAATATAAATTTATAACATTTATTTATATTTCAGATCAGAGATGGATACGAAATTTGGTAGCAGATCGTTTTGTGGCTAATTAGTGTTCGTTAAGTTGGAAGGAGAAATTGAAAAGTAAATGCCCGTTCGAATCCTGCAGTTGACCTTAGTCGACTTAAAAAAAAATCACAAATACCTTAAAAAAGTTGAAAGAAGTTAACAAATCACTCGATTTTTAAAAATAAGCGTATTTATCACCGGTATCCGCTTAGTAACCGCCTTGACAACGCAAGCATAATGATGAACATATGCTCATGTATATGCGGAAGCTGTAAGTCCGTTCCTAAAAGACTGAAGCCTAACGTCACTTTTGAGGAGAGCGCTGAGCTGTCCGCATGGTTCAGGAAAATATTCATAGTTTGCCGCCCAATATTGGCTTACTCCATTGGCGTCGATCCATGCATCATGTAATTATCTTGATTCCAAGAGCATTACAAAATCGATGTACTGAATACTAATTTTTTCGACGCAAACTAATTGCAATTATTGGTCACAGTTCGTCCATCACATTCCTCATCACGCCTCATCTACATCGTTCGTGCTTTGAACTGCAATCTCAAAGTTCATACCAAGTGTCAACAATGGCTGTTCATAACAAGGTCAACAAGTGAATGTTGATTTCTTACTGATTTTGAGAGCCATATATTATAACTAGCATCGTACCCAGCTTCGCCTGGGGATTTGTTTGACCCGTGGTTGTTTCTCAGTATTTTCGCGGTGCTGCCTTTGTGTAACACTCCCCCTTTCCGTCAATCCTCTCCCAAAGCAATATCGTAATCAAATAGTGGCGTTAACATAAGCACTGCCCCACCAACGGGAACTCCCCGTTCAAGCCCTTCCCCACTACCATTAGCGTGCGAAAAATAATTGTCCTTCGTAGATGACGTCATTTATGACATGCCTTTGCGATGCGCAGAGCAAATTGTTAGTCGAGGTAACAATGTGCCAATTTCAACTTCTTTTCAGGACAACAACGTCCCAGTTTCACCTTCAAGCCAAAGAATTGACACACTCGCACGTTTTCATTGTTCCCCTTCCGGGGGTCGTTGCAATTGCTTCATTTCTGGTATGAGACTTTGGTTTATAATGTAAGAAGAAGAAAAAGATGTGTTGTCCCTGTTACATCGTACTGATGCAAAACATGACGTCATAGTTTAATCAGCCAGTTTACTTTGGGAGGTCAAAGTTGGTTCAGGCATAATAAACTTGGCATGAACACTATGACGTCATGAACAAACGTCATGAGGATATAAAAAAAGTTGACTTTTTTTTGCAGTTTTTTCCGCGTATTTGAGGGTCATGAAATCAAGTTACAGTGACAAAAATAGGCCTAACGAAAGCGTAAATTAATTGTCTTTCATTTGATCCTACTCCCATCTTTGTAGGTGCCTTGGTTCAAGAGGAGCACAAGGTGCCTTGGTTCAAGGTACACGCACACACACAGGCAGATCATACGTTTTTTTAAATGATGCGGATAGATGCCCATTTAGGCTCGTCGAGCTCTCGGTTTTTCGTTTTGCTTTAAATTTTTCGATTTTTGATCTAGTCAACTAATGGAGACCTTTCTTTTGGCACATCAACCGCCTCCTTACCTTTCCTAGTTTCCGTAACGAAGTGGTATCTTCCCTCAGACACGTCCAACTGAAATATGTCATTTGTTCAAAGAGTGATGGTGCGTAATTGTTCCCCACTTACCAATTGCATTCCAATATTGGGAAGAGTTCCCATGATGGCACGGCCAGAAACGATTCACCATTCCAAGAGACGTATTTAAATTTTTTTTTTTTTCACACAATACAACAGCAACAATAATTCAAATATATTTTATTGGTATACATTGTTGTTTGTTATTTTAATTTTATTTATTTATTTTATTTATTTTTTCATGTATAAGAGTATTGCATTTAACGACAATGAGCATGTCTGGACATTTTTTCTACGTCATAACCTTTATTGTCATACTGTGGGACTTCTTTTTATTCGTCATCTCGATGCTAAAAACGGTGCTAGTTGTTGTTGTTGAAGTCATCTGAAAAATAAAAAGAATAATAAGTCATTAATTATTAAGCCTATATCTGTGTTTTCTTTGAAGAGCGTCTAAATTCCGTCTTTAGTTAAAGGAGTATTCCATGACTCAACAATGAAAACCGCAACAATGAAAATGACAGGGCCTTGTCGTCCCGTCGTCCCTCGCGCGCACGCGTCGCATGGATACAATCTTACATTATAAACCAAAATCTAATAGCAGAAATGAAGCAACCGCAACGACCCCCGGGAGGGGAACAATGAAAAAGTGCGAGTGTGTCAATTCTTGGGCTTGAAGTTGAAACTGGGACGTTGTAACCCTGAAAAGAAGTTGAAATTGGCACATTGTTGCCTCGACTAACAATTTGCTCTTATTATTATCCTTCTAACTAACCACCGTCGCAATCTCAAGGGCAAGTATTACATGACGTCATGCACACTTCTTTTTCACATGGTACGCATCGCTTAAGCCACAGTGAAACACTGGGAGTGGGGGTGGGGGGGGGAAGTGAGCTGTTACCATTAAGCATACGATTACGCATTAAGAGAATTTCTGGGGGTGTTTGCTATTAATTCAAATAATTCCCCTTCTCCTCTTTGCTATACGTAGTTGCCTGTGGAAACTACGTATAGCAAAGAGGAGAAGGGGAAGGAAACCAAGAGGAGAGGGAGAGGACGGGATAAAAGGAGGAGGGGAGAGGGGAGTGAGAGGATTGGCGGAAAGGGGGAGTGTCACACAAACAAAAACCGTTTGTTGCAGTGAACGAACAGGCAGCACCGAGCAAATACTGGGAAAGAACCACGGGTCAAACAAATCCCCGGGCGAAGCCGGGTACGATGCTAGTCTATACACATAATGAAAGGGATGAAACCATCCAGAAGCCTTATCGTACAACAATATTGTGCGTAATTAAATATTACTAATAATACCACGTCGTGTCACTGCTCTATACTCCCGAGGGCGCAGCCCTTTCGAAGGTCAAAAGCCTAAGAACTCTGCCTGATGAAGAAGACAAACGTCGCAAACTTTGAAGAGTGCGGAATTTATTCCCTAATCTCATGTCCGCATTAATTCAAAGTAAAACACTTCACAGTTCCTTCAATACGCTAATTTGCTTTATTTATCATTACTTAATTTAAACAAGAGTTAGACATGGGATATAATGAATATCTAGACAGTTCTTCACTAAATGCTACCATGATAGTGCATATGCGTTGAAGCGTTAAATCTGTTTCTAAAAGACTGAAATATGACCTCACTTTTGATGGAAGTGACGTAATCGGGCCGAACTGTTAATAATTGTTTGTCACCCCATAATGGTGGCATTCAATTAAAGAGACAATGATGGCCATTTAGTCAAGCCGTAAGTTTGCGTTGTACTGGATGGCGCCACATATAATTAGGCCTATAATTGATTAACTACGCCTACAAATTCGTATTAGTGAATATTTGCTAAAAGATCTTTAGGTACCGTACGTTTCTTTTTTACGGAGCGATTTAGCGAAACACGAGTATGGTGCAAAGTCAACGTCAAAATGGTGCATTGCACATAACTTCTGCCTCTTTTCCGTAGACGAATATTGACGTTAATCGCTCACAATACTCTTGGTTTGCTAAACTGCTTCCAGGAAAAGAAACGCAAGAAAACTTATAAGGCCAAACTAGGTGCAGTACGCGAAGTAATATTCACCAAGAGCACGAAGTGCATAAAATCGCAAGTGGAACCACTGGTGCCCTCTAGAAACAACTGAATAAAGTAACAAGTCTGTCCCTAGCATCTTTACACACTGTTCAAAATTTCCACCAGTCGGATTTGACGTTCATGGACCGTTTTTATTTATTTTTATTTTTAAACCTATTGACGCTGCCTTTTGGACTTATATTATCAAATTGCCTCAGCGGGATTTGAACCCTCGATCTTTGAAGCTAGTCCTACCGCTAAGCCTCAGTAGGATTTAGTGCAGGTCATCGGGACTTTATTCTCAAGAGTCGACGGCTCAATTCCCACTGCATCTGTGTTTATTTATCAGTTATTGAGCCCATTTGGCTTTCCATACTGTATATTAATTTTTACATCACAGTTCTCTATAATCTCTCACTGTCAAAAAATCAGTGGCTTAGCTTTCAAGCGGACTACCATAGTAAACACGTGTGTTACGTCTGCTATCATTCAAATTAAGATTTGGGCCTTCAAGGTTTTTGTGAAGTCCATGCTCGAGTACGCTAACCCCAGTTTGGTCCCCTCACTTATTGAGTGATATTGACCTGATAACGCCTCACCAGCACGGGGTTGGACCTACTTGAATTGCATCGAATTCGCTTCGACTTGATTCTCACTTACAAAATACTCCGTGGTTCGATTGATGAGAATCTTCCCTTTTTCGAATCCGTATTGGGAGCTATCGTTACAAGGGGTCATAACTGGAAGCTTGCTTGCCAGCCTGTATGGACTATATGCCGCCTAACTTTTTCCTAGTAAGAGATATAAATATTTGAAATGGCCGTAAGGCAACAACTTTTGACCAGCCAACGGTGCAGGGATTTTGCCGTATGCTTAAACAGAAGATTCTCAAAAGACTCCGGAAGCGTCAGTATTTACCATCGGTAATGGTCTCTTTTCCTTTTCTCTTAGTTTAGCTCGGTATCAGCGGTTCAACACCCTTTCGTAGTCCTTCCACCTCTATGTGGAGAAATTATTATTATTATTATTATTATTATTGGCGGAGCGAGCGAAGCGTAGCCTATAACGGACACCAAATTGCAAAATGTTGGTTGGTTGGTCCGTTGGTCTGTTGGTTGCACATTTTTTGTCTGGGTGGAGCCCAAACGAAAGATCGGATTGGAATGAAATTTGGTACAACGCTTGATACCCCAAACAGTATTGCTGAGCCAAAATTTGACGTAAATCGAACAATTATTACGGGAGAAATAACAAATTTTCGAATTCATTTCTAACACTCGCCATTGTAAATTTGGAATCGTGAATAGTTAAGGAATTCCGACGAAGCATACACTGTGCTGTTGGTAATCAAGTGAACTTTAAAAAAAAAGCCAACATAAATCATCGTAGCTTCCTTACAGGTAACAATCTTTTTTGACATAACTCAACGAAATAATAACATTTGATCATAACACTTTAACCACTAGAGGAAGACAAGCAAATGGGAAACAAACCAGAAAGATTCGTTAACGACTCACATTCGTTTCATGTAAAAAAGAATGCTTGCAGGAATTCAGCCAACATGGCAACCAAAGTGGCGTTGACGCTATCAACGGGAATCTCAAATTTGAAACATCAAATCGCCGCTGCAGGAGGAAACCTTTCATATAATACGACAGACACAGCAGACCACGTATTTATATCACAACACAGAACAATAATTTGGCTTCGTATTGTAATTTCAAGATTTCTAGATTGCTATGGAAACTACACTCTCCATCCCATGTTGCCAGAATAAATAGGCCTAACATCGAACCCAATAGGCCTAATTTCTCTACTGTTGTCGCTTACGAAACTAAAACGGGACTAACAATTTGGCTTAAAATTAGGATTTAGAATTATTTAAATTCTACGTTCACAGCCAAGCTAACACCGGCTGATCAACAATTGTAATAATTCCAATTAAAAAAAAAAAAATAGCGTTTGGCGTTGCAGTACGTGCCAGGAGGTGTGCGCTTCAACATTGTCGTAGAAGGCAGCGTAGAGAGCCGCGGATGTTTCGAATCTTTTGATCGTTGTGAAGTACTATCGTTACTGGTGATTGTTTAGCTTGCAATTAAATGCTTTATTGTTAATATTTTAAATCTAGGACAGATACTCTGCAATAAATATAAACAATGTAAGCATTATTGACGGTGGCACGTTCTTTGCCAGCTTAACCACGGCGGCACGTTCTTTGCCAGCTTAACCACGGCGGCTAACGTTGTATTTTACAACGGCGGCGAAGGCGCAAAGAGGCTGCAAATAACGAAACGGATACTAAATATGGGTGCAAACGAAAGTATCTTAAAATTAATATGAAACGTAGCCTAGCTAAAATGTAAAAAACACCAGCAAAAAGCTTCAGCTCAACTGTAGCTGAATGAATATTGCCCCCAGCTTTTTAAGGACCATTAGCAAACATTGCACAACCATTATAATGAGAGGAAATACAAATTTAAAATAATTTTTTCTTCGCTCCGCCTACAATAGGCCCAAAGCCTGTTTCCTAGTTATTATTATTATTATTATTACTTCAGCTAAGAACGCCTTAAGGTCAGGACGCCATAAAGAAATAAATTTCCAGTTTTATTAACTGGTAGGTAATTTACAGTTTATTTTCTGTGTTCGATTCCTCCAGTCCAAAAATCTCTCTCTTAAGCCTGTCCAATCATAGAGTTACAGAACCAACCAACTCTCATCTCAACTACGAACAAGACGATAGTTTGTTGCATTTTACACTCGAAAGTCCAATCAAAACTCATTTTACGTTGCTTTCAATGACAAGTTTTTACGTAAATGCTAAACCCGTGCCCTAACAGTCTCCCAATTTCCAACACCTGTCACTGCCCTGTACTTCCTTCCTCTCCTCTTTCACCCCCAATGCACACACACCTCCCCACCATTTCCCTCTCCGCCGTTGAAAATTTAAAATTCAAATGACGTGAAGGCGAAGGTATGATCGACTTGCCCGAAACTTTCTTCTTTGGAGTTTATGGAACCACAAGTCCTAAATCTATTTTTTCTTCGGACGTGTCCTTAACAGGACTCTTGCACGCCTGAGAAGCGTTCATTGAGCACCTGTTCATAGTATCAAAGAAACTGGACCAACGCCAAGCCGCCTAGAGGGGAGTAGGTTTTTCGATGGTTACGTTGCGTAAGGTTGCAAACCCTATTTACTCACGCAGTGGATTACACACAGAACGTTGTACATCAAACCAAGAGCCTGAGCTGATTGTGTTTAGGGACAATTTTCCCCTAAACACAAGGGAGTACACCAGCTGAAACTCGGCACTTTAATGGTGCCACGGCGGCACTCTACTATAGTTTCACTCTACCGGTGGCACTCTATACTGGTGTCACTTGGGGTTTGCTAACTTAGGAAAAATGAGTTCCACGTCCTTGGCCTAGTTAGGACTGATCAGATTTTTGAAGATTCCTTCGTAAATATTCACAAATGCAAATTATAAGCTTACTCTCAAATTTATGCCTACTACTCAAATCTAAGCCTATTTATTCTATAGGCCTAATCGCACAAATACCCTGATTGCAGGCGGGCAAGTGGTTGGATTTTTTAAAACAATAATATCGACATGGGAGAGGTTCTGCGAATCGGAGGGGGGGGGGGACGGTTAAATTCGAATGAAGGGTATCGTATCCGAATCTGAGTTAAACTAACCCGCATTCATATGTAGATCGAACCCATCTCACTTTGCTTTATTTCATCAACACGGTAAGTGAACACAGTAATTTAAAACCACCTCAAGCAAACAAAAGAAGTGGGCACTATGTTTCAAGAGAATTTCTATACCTGATAGCACCTATTATTTCTGAATTAAAAAAATTAAAAAAAAAATTAACGTGGTGATGGTGCCACACAGCGTGTGTGCTACCCTAAGCAAGAATCCGCTAATTCAGCAACAACGGTGTGTTCTGGCGAGCGGTTGAGAATCAAGGAATTATCTCTCATAGAAACTAATGCTGACACAGCAAGCAAACTAATACGGATTCGACTCTAAGGCCGCCCGCGCACTGAGCGACTTGGCAGCGCGGCCAGGTTGTTGCAGTCAATGAAAATTATTAGTGCGTGGTTTTACATAAACGGTAAGCATTCTCATTGGCTGCAGCGACCTGACCGCGCGGCCAAGTCGCTCAGTGTGCTGGTGGCTTTACTCCCCTTAATTCGGAATTCGACTCCGAACTAAAAAGTGGACGTTCGAAACAGGGTATAAGAAGTACACAAGTTTGATTGCATGGTCAAATGTGTTCGTGCGTGTCATAATGTGGTCGTGCAAGAAAGAAGGAAGCTTCGGCCGGCCATGAAATTATTTAAGAAGATGCAGGCAGTCATTGTGCGACCATTACCCCCAACACTCACCTCCCAATCTTACACTTAATGAATTGAACACTATACACTTTTCGTAGTTTGCCTAAATGTGCTGTTTACAACTACTTAAAACTATTTTCAAGTAAAATAAAAATAAAAAAAACATAACCAATCTGTAAATTTAGTATTACCAGTTATGAAGTGAAACGATCAATTAAAAATTTAGTTTTCATTAACACAATTTCTTGGGCGCTTTGACGTCATCCAAATGGGATATAATCTGTACAAAAATGTACGAGGAATATTTTCTTGAAGTGGGTGAATATGTAAGGGATAATGTAGTGGGTAATGGCTCCGATTTTTTTTTTAATATTGATTTTTTTTTTATTATAACAAAAAAAATCCTATTTTTATGCCCGTGGTAGCTCTGACTATTTATAGAATCTGGTCCGACCTACAACAATATTGGAGGTAGACAAAATGGCCACCACGACCGGTCGATTTCTTGGAGGCCTGTTCGGGAATTGGCCAAGCAAATCGCATATTTGCTTCGTGAGTCGCGACGTCTATTGGCAGCTAGTGGTGGTTTTCAAAATAATTTTAATAATTTTAGCATTCGTGTAAATTTGCGTAACAAATATTTATCATCTGTAAAAGTATTTTTAAATACTTTTTAAAGTATAATCACGCAGTCACATATTAAGCTATTTCTCTGTGCTTGGAATATAAAATCGACACGTTCGTGTATACTGAAAGTGTTGCAAGGGAAGGAACGTTAGCATTCTTTGTACTGTAAGTGGCGCCTTCGGCCTAACAGAAAGCGGCACCAGAACAAATCAATTGCATCAGATGTGCTTTCGGTGGCCATATTGTCCAATCCAGTCACGTGTACTAGTTTTCATCGAAGATCCGGCCGATATTGTAGTCCTACCTCTGAGAATCTTGGTCCGACGAGTAGGGTAACACACGCACGGATTCAAGTAAACTGTGAAACGGTTTCCTGAATATTTCCAATTAGAGGCAAACGTTTCAACAAATACTCCAATAGCTATTTACTTTTATAAATTTATGTTTGCATCGATTTACACAATTATCTTAAAACACTATACGAAACGAGTTAATAAACACCCATATTGCGTAGCAGCCATGTCGGATTTGCAAACGCAGGAGTGATGGATTGTGGGATTGGCCTCCATTGGAATCTCAATTCAGACGAGAACAGGAAGTAAGTGTTTCCATGTTTCTTCTGTTTTTTTTTAATTGTTGTTTTAATGTGGTATTGCTATTTTTAGGGCCTTACACTAATTTTGTAAATAAACTAAACAAATAAATAGATTGTGGGTTTTGCCTCTCACGAGTCTCATTCAGACGAGAACAGGAAGTTAGCTGGCGCCATGTTGGCGTTACAGGGTGCCGGAAGGAGCATACAGAGGGATGGGAGGGGGGGAGATTGAGGCTTAATGGCGCGTCGACAACTTGGTCATTAGCGCCAACCTCAGTCACAGTGTAGAGGGATGGTCTGGAATGCATTGTTTCTGGTGCAGTTGCGACACACTGCTAGGGCAGGGGGGAGCAGTTGCACCCCCTGCACCCCTTTCCCCCAAGTCGGCCCGTCCCTGAAGGAAGCCCTGATTGTGAGAACCCCCAAAACGAATATAGATCAAATTTGACTACCGGGAAAAGAATTATGCTCAGGCACAGCGGTTTCCAAAATAAAAGTTTTAAGTTGACTCAGTGCACCTTGCATTCTATTCGTCTGTTGACGCAAATTCCAGAAACGAAACTTGGCTGCAGGTGAAATAGGGCTTTAACCATTCTTGCCAGTCTCACCCTCTTTTTTGGCGTTGTTTTAACTTTAGACTCGTCCTATCCTATTTACCGGAGAGGCGGTCTTCTCTCCAGACGTCATTCATCCATTCGTTTCTTTGATAGAAAGAAAACAATAACGCGGTGTGAAAACGCCGTCAGCTATTTACTACGACCAGAACCATTTACTTCGCACCTCTAGGCTGGATTTGATGGTGGTTTGATGTTCGGTTGGGGGTGAAATGGATTGATGACGTCGTCGTTACCATCCCACTCCTGCAACAAAAACTGAACTTTTGAATCACCCCATAAAGCTATAACGAGCTGAAATGAGAGACTGTATCGATAGCTGTAGATCTACCGACAACTATCGTTTTGGTTGACGGCTATATTTAGGGAGTAACTGCATTCTTAAAACCCGATTCTTTCAATGAGTATAGGCATGGATTTTAAAAAATGCAAAAAGCTTCTCTTAAAGGTAGTACACTCCTCCCAGCGCCATTTTTCTCGATCCTCCACATCAAATACGGCTCCAAAGTTCAAATTACTACCGTTAGTCAATCCCTTGCTTAAAATCCATTTTGAAATCTGGCGTCTAGGAGATTTTCTATTGAATATTGGGAACTAATTTTATAGCATCCTACGAATTATATGATCATTTGAGCGCTTAAAATAGCCGTGACGCTTCATCTGTGTGTGTCCATGTTCTAATTTTTAATCGTTTGCTAATAATTACCATCAGATTAAAAAATCTAAAAGACTAATGCGGTAAAAACTTAAATTATTTATGCCAATAGATCGCCGAAGAAAAATTATAAGACACTAGCCTACATTAATTATGAAGTGTGATGTTAAAATACGAAAATCATTCCGGCTTGCGACAACATTATTTTTGGACGCATGCTGTTTCGTGTACTATGCCCAAGGCCAACTGAGATAGAAGCTGCGTTCCTCACTGCGAGGAACGCAACTATCTCAGTTGGCATGGTATTCCTACGCCGAATCTCGCGAAACGGTACGGATGGTAACATGCGCGGATGGCGATCTTTGCGTGGCTGTTGTAATGCAGGCGGAGTGTATCATAATGGCGCAACGACTCGCCTTTGCATTCTCGCAGCTAGAATTTAATCGCGATGGCAAAGATGTCATTGCCATGGTAACAACGCTACCTGGATTAGGTAATGGCCACATTGTTTGAGTAAATGCTTCCGGTTTTATAATCCGTGGCAGTAAGATAACGAATACTTCCTGACGAAACGATTTCCCACGCGCTTCTGAATTCACGTTTTTCACTGTTTTCGTTGCGAGACGGCAGCACTAAAACCGCCGCCATGTTGGAATTTCATATGATTTCTAGCTTCTAGCTACGACAATTAAATGCAAAGGTTAGCTTGCTGCTTTTCTGGTATTTGTTAGTTACAGACACGCCAGGAGCCGTCCAGTACTGAACGGACTGAGAACCGAAAAGAATTGGAATCTGAAGAAACTATATTAGGGAAAACTAGCATTTTCCTCTACTGCCAGTTAATTTTTAAACAGAGGGAAGAATAACGAAGCATAACGATTAAATTGTGAGATCTGGCATATACTGAGGGCTTCTCCCGCATACTTTAGTTCTTAGGCACTAAAATTAGGCCATCTTTTAGAAGGCACTAAAATTAGGCCATCTTTTAGAAGGCACTAAAATTGCTGAAAATTATTATCTTTCGTGGCTCGAGGAGCCTTAAAGCCACCCCTCCCCCCGTCTTGTCTAGACCCCTTGGCTGATTTTTCGGACTCCATTTAAATTCCAGTTTTGTTTTGCCTCCCTTCCCCCCCCCCCCTCCCACAA
>JAHWFP010091187.1:0-17686 GCA_023313725.1 Lithobius niger | reverse complement strand
TAAGTCCAAAAGGCAGCGTAAATAGGTTTTCATCTGTGTTTATTTATTTAGAAACTGAAAAAAACAAAAACGGTCTATGTACGTCAAATCTGAAAGGTGGAAATTTTGAAGAGTGTGTAAAGATGCTAGGGACAGACTCGTGAATTATTCAACTATCGCTAGAGGGTACCAGTAGTTCCACTTGCGATTTTATGATCACTTCGTGCTCTTGGTGAAAATTACTTCGCGCACTGCGCCTAGTTTGGCCTTATAAGTTGCCATGCGTTTCTTTTCCTGGAAGAAGTTTAGCAAACCAAGAATATGGTGTGCGATTAACGTCAATATTCGTCTACGGAAAAGAAACAGATGTTATGTGCGATGCACCATATTGATGTTCACTTTGCACCATACTCGTGTTTCGCTAAATCGCTCCATGGAAAAGAAACGCACGGATAACTAAAGATTTCTCGGCAAAAATTCACTAATACGAATTTTTAGGCGTAGTTAATCAAACATAGATCTAACTACATATGATGTTATACAGTATAACGCAAACTTACGGCTCGACGAGACTAAATGGACAGTACTGTGTCTTTAATTGAATGCAGCCATTAAAGACACTTTTCATCGCCGATTCGACCCGATTACGTCACTTCAATGAAAAGTGGGGTCACGTTTCAGTCTTCTAGAAAGGGACTTAAAGCTTCAACGCATACACCGTCATGCTAGCATTTGGTGAAAAACTGTCTAGATGTTAATTATATCCCATGTCCAACTCATATTTAAATTACATAATAATAAATAAAGGTACTCATCCTTTTAAAGAAACTTTGAGGTGTTTTACTTTGAATCAATGCAGATATGACATTCATGGAATAAATAACGCACTTTTCAAAGTTATTGTCACAAACACTAACGTTCGTTTATTGTAAATTTTCAACAAGCTTAACCTTCAGGTCAAACAACATTTTGTCGTCTTCATCAGGGAGAGTTCTTAGGCGTTTGGTCTTCGAAAGCGCTGTGCCCTCGAGAGTTTTGTTGCAACTTCGAATGCTACCGAAACTACTTATTCGCCCTTCATTGTTGGAACAGAGTAAAATTTATTACTTATGACCATACTATTTCCTTTTTTATTGTTGTAAAGCCCGCTGCTAAATCCCGTATCAGTAAAATCTACTACTTGTCCTACGGGGATTGAAACTTAGCGCGTAAGCGTACAATTTAATGACGTATAATTGTTGTACGATAAGGCTTCTAGCTGCTTTCATCACTTTCGTTATATGTAAAGAATGTATCCATGCGACGCGTGCGCGCGAGGGACGACGGGACGACAAGCCCTTGTCATTTTCATTGTTGCGCTTTTCATTGTTGTTTCGTGGAATGCTTCTTTGACTAAAGACGGAATTTAGACGCTTTTCAAAGAAAACACAGATATAGGCCTAATAATTAACAACTTATTACTCTTTTTATTTTTCAGATGACTTCAACAACAACAACTAGTACCGTTTCCAGCCATCGAGACGACAAATCAAAAAAAGTCCTACAGTATGACAATAAAGGTTATGACGTAGAAAAAAATGTCCAGACATGCTCATTGTCGTTAAATGCAATACTCTTATACATGAAAAAATAAATAAAATAAATAAATAAAATTAAAATAACAAACAACAATGTATACCAATAAAATATATTTGAATTATTGTTGCTGTTGTATTGTGTAAACAAAACAAAAAACAAAAATTTTTTTTAAAAATACGTCTCTTGGAACGGCGAATCGTCTCCGGCCGTGCCATCATGGGAACCCCCTCTCTTCCGATTGGTAAGTAGGGGATCAATGACGCACCATCACTCTTTGAACAAATGACATATTTCAGTTGGACGTTTCTGAGGGAAGATACCAACCACTTCGTTACGGAAAGTAGAAAAGGTAAGGAGGCGATTGATGTGCCAAAAGAAAGGTCTCCATTAGTTGACTAGAGCAAAAATCGAGAATTTAAAGCAAAACCAAAAACCGAGAGCTCGACGAGGCTAAATGGGCATTTATCCATATCATTATTGTGTGCGTAGCGTATCTTGAGTCTTGCAGGTATTTTATGAGCGGCTACGTCTTCCTGGAGGAAGCGGCTTTAATCTACGGCCGCCATTGTTTTTGTAACCATCTAGGATATCAACAAGGCACTCTGCCACCAAAAATATTCAATCGATTATCTGTGTTCGTTTTGGGGCGAACTCAAGATTGGCCGCGGACACTATAAAAACGTATGTTCTGCCTGTGTGTGTGTGCGTGGACCTTGAACCAAGGCACCTTGTACTCATCTTGAACCAAGGCACCTACAAAGATGGGAGTAGGACCAAATAAAAAGATAATTAAATTACGCTTTCGTTAGGCTTATTTTTGTCACTGTAACTTGATTTCATGACCTTCAAATACGCGGAAAAAACTGCAAAAATAACGTCAACGTTTTTTTTTTACCCTCTTGACGTTTGTGCATGACGTCATAGGTTGTTCATGCAAAGTTTATTATGCCTGAACCAACTTTGACCTCCCAAAGTAAACTATGGCTGATTAAACTATGACGTCCTGTTTTGCATCAGTACGAATTAACAGAAAAACGACATATCATTAGCACGGCCGGCCGGTCATTAACGACCTTCAAACACAAAAACAGGCAAAAAACTGCCTTAACTAGGAGTCTGCTTCTTTCACAAATTAAAAATGCACTCAAAATACTCATATACCCACTCACACGAAACAGACTTAAAAACAGACTTTGTATTTACACAGACAAATATAAAAAAAGTCTGTATAATATACAAATTACGCGTGCACGCCTACACACTGAAACATTAAACTTTTCAAACATAAACTGGGCTTTCTTTCTGACATAACCATTGATCAAAAACAGTCTTTGTTCCCTGGTACTGGAGTTCAAATTATAGTTCGTTGCGTTCGCGTGAACTCTAATCCGTTTTTATTCGTGTACCGTCAGGGCTGTGAGTATGGGGATACGAGCTCTAATGTTTTTTTTTTCTAAAGCCGTTTTTTGCTCAGTTATAATATATGGATCTCAAAAGCAGTAAGAAATCAACATTCACTTGTTGACACTTGGTATGAACTTTGAGGATTGCAGTTTAAAGCACTAATGATGTAGAAGAAAGGCAGACGTGCTGAGGAATGTGATGGACGAACTGTGATCAATAAATGCAATTAGTTTTGCGTCGAAAAAATGGAATCAAGATAATTTACATGATGCATGGATCGACGCCAATGGAGTGAGCCAATATGGGGCGACAAACAATGAATACTTTCCTGAACTATGCGGACAGCTAAGCTCTCTCCTCAAAAGTGACGTTATGCTTCAGTCTTTTAGGAACGGACTTAAAGCTCCCGCATATACATGAGCATATGTTCACCATCATGCTTGCGTTGTCAAGGCGGTTAGTAAGCGGGTACCGGTGATAAATGCGCTTTTTTTTTTAAATCGAGTGATTTGTCAACTTCTTGAAACTTTTTTAAGGAATTTGGGATTTTTTTTAAAGTCGACTAAGGTCAACTGTAGGATTCTAACGGGCATTTACTTTTCAATTTCTCCTTCCAACTTAACGAACACTAATTAGCCACAAAACGATCTGCTACCAAATTTCGTATCCATCTCTGATCTGAAATATAAATAAATGTTATAAATTTATATTTGTAGGTTTTAAATTCTTGTACTGAGATTTTTTAGTTTTTTGGGTTTTTTTTTCCAAATTTGTTGAAATTGCTGAAACTTATTACTACTTTTTATTAGTGTTTTTCAAATTGTTTGAAATTGTTGTCAAACATGCTAATGTACACCACATACGAGCCATGGCTTCATGGTGGAATCTGGAAGTAATAAATAAAGAAAATAAAATTGGTTTGGAGACTAGGATGCTAACCACTGAGGTGTTCCTGCTCGCTTTGCACGGGGTGCCCGTCGCCCCCTCACTAAGCTCGAAGTGTGCTTTGGGACATAGTTTTTGCCCCAGTTATTTTTAAGCCATGCTGTTCTGCAAAGGGTTAGCTTTTGTGGGGATACTCAATTAGCAATTGAGTTAGCAATTGTTGGGAATCTCACTAGATGGATCTCTGCCTTTTTGAGCAACCGAACACAACGGGTATCTATTGCCAACACACTCTCTTCTAGTGTTTCTGTGCCATGTGGGGTGCCCCAGGGATCTGTCATGGGGCCACTGCTTTTTGTTATTTACTTAAATGACCTGACGTTTGTAAATGATGATATATTCGGGTATAAATTTGCTGACGATCTAAAAATTGGCACTGAAAGTTACCTGCAGTGCGGATCTGTCAGTCTTGATCAGGAGTCCCAAAACGTGGTCGAGTGGTCCCGCAGATGGCAACTTCCCATCTCAACTAACAAATGTTTTACCTTCCATGTTGGCCATCAGAACGTTTGTTCCAATTATCGTTTGGAGCAATCTACGCTGCCATCGGTCTTGGAGGTTAGAGACCTTGGTGTTTGGTTTTCACACAACCTTAAGTCATCACTCCACTGTCACAAAATCTCAGGTCAGGCTTATTGTCGGGCAGCCATTGTAAACAAATGCTTTACGTCAGGGCACTGGCGCACTAAAGTATGGGCCTTCAAGGTTTTTGTAAGACCACTCTTAGAGTATGCGACCCCAGTGTGGTCACCGCATCTAGTGGGGGATATTGCCCTTCTTGAGGCTGTTCAGCGTAAATTTACAAAGCGTCTTCCAGGCTTTCGAGATCTGAGGTACTCGGAACGTCTTAATCAGACTGGCCTGGAACTACTCGAGTTGAGACGTATTAAGTTTGATCTTATTTTAACATTTAAGATTTTGCATGGTCTTACTGCTGTGAGTCTCCCATTCTTTGATTTGGCCCCTGGACATATTTGTACTAGGGGTCACCAATGGAAACTTGTCAGGCAGGTTTCTATTCACAATACTCGCCTGAATTTTTTCTCGGTTCGGGTGGTCCGTATTTGGAATGCTCTGAGTAAGCATGCTGTAAACCAGTCCACAGTGGAAGGGTTCCGCCGCTCGCTGGCATCTGAGAATCTTCTGCCCTTTCTTAAATACCAAATCTAGGTCACGGTGGCAGTGGCTCATCGCCCTTCCGTTTTCCTACCACCATGACGTGGTTGAAACTATATATATTATTATACTCTGTGTGACTACAGATTCCACCATGGTGTATGACCGTTTCACCGAATTGTAATTAGTGTCTTAATTTTCGGCGAAACGGGAATCCCCAATTTGCCGTATAATTGTTTTCCAAATTACATGTCTCGATCGCGTTACCGCTCTCGCTGCAGCTAAAAGTATCTATATATATAAAAGGCTTGGGTGGCACTGAGCAAAACCATCAGGTATGTGTGTGTGCATAACAATCAGTAACAAACGTTTGTGTGTGCGTTACAATGTTTGTGCCCTGTAACAATCAGGAAGAGCTTTCAAAAATGGTTAAGAAATAATCAATGTCTGCAATCTATCGTTGCTAGGTTTATCGCACTTAGTGTCAGAATGGACAAACAGCCAATTCAGCCACACAACAGCAGCGTCCTCCATTGCAAAAAGACGTTTACTTCCCTATGAAAAAAACAAAAAACAACAGGGGTTCACAGGGAGGGGGAGCGGCGACGGGGGTGGGGATATTCACACCACACAATGGAAGAATTCGAGGGGGGGGTGCAGTGGATAGGGGAAAGGGCTACCAGGGCGTATGCGCATGGGGGGAAATCTGACCATGCACCGGGAGAATGTGGGGAGAGGGGGGCGGGGGGAGAGACAAATTGGGGGCCTCGAAGTTATTTTCATTTCGTGCTACCCAGTAAAGTATTTCACTTAGGTACGCGGGAACCGGCTAGACCGGCGTATGTTATGCCGGGGGTACAGCTAGTAACCTTAGAAACCGCACCTAATCACAAATTCCTTCCAATTAGGAATGCATCTTTAACTTCTCTACTGTTACATTTTTTTAGGAATAATTTGATTCGGCGAAGCAGGAAATTCCTGTCACCAAAATAAGGGCTTAATTTTCGGGGAAATGGGATTCGGCGAAACCGGTTTACACCGTCCACCATATTGTGAGTACGGTTACATGAATAATATTAGCGAAGAACAATTGTATGTCTGCCATCTTTTGTCGGTGGAGTTAGCGCAAAAACCCAATCAGATGAGGCGATGCTTCACCAGTGACGTCACGCAGAGGAATCGGGAAATAAATCGCGCGTGTAGGAACGATTTTCATGAGCACTTGGCAACAGAGCTAAGCTGTTCGGGACGAGAGTAAAGGAAAGTGCTCAACGCTTGATACTACCTTAAACCATGCTCAATGGTTGTTTGCCGTGACGTCACCATGAGTTAGCCAATGACGAACGAGAACAACGGCTGTTTGGCCATCTGATTGGACTAGCCCAGTCACGTGATATGCACGTCACAGCAAACAGCCATGGCGTGTGGTATAGAGCAATAATCTCACTTCGTTACGAGAGGAGGATATTCCTACGGAAAGAAACACTCGGCAAGCGTTATAGTCACGAGGACACAACCAATCGGAAATAAACGTGTGTTGTTACTATACCACACGCCATGGCTGTTTGCCGTGACGTGCATATCACGTGACTGGGCTAGTCCAATCAGGCGGCCAAACAGCCGTTGTTCTCGTTCGTCATTGGCTAACTCATGGTGACGTCACGGCAAACAGCCATTGCGCACTCATGGTTTACGGTGGCTAGTTAGGACTCACAGAAACGTTTTTCTACACACGCAAAACTTCAGTCTTGCCGAAGCCGAAACCGAAACTTCGGCGATCGAACGCCAGATAAGACACACTACAACCGAAGGCGATACGTGGTAAACTTCGCCGCCAGTACCGGTTTAATAAAAGTTTTGTGTGTGTAGAAAAAAAGTTATTCTGTGTCGCAATTTAATTAGCCAGCTTAAATATGGCCGGCAAACAACAATAAGGAGAGTGAATTTCGTGAAGGTAAACTGTGTTAGCTAAAATTTTGGCAAAAGCTGTTTGTAAAAATGTCCCAAATTGCAGCGGCAGTTTGCGACAGCGCTATGTCTATGGGCTGATATCTTCGAATTCCAATGTGGGACGACTACGATTACCAGCGCCATATTCTTTGTGCTTCTTGGGTCTTTGATCAAGCGGTAAGAGCTATTTGCTCTAGTAACCATTTTGTGACGACATGTTGCGACTATACGAGCTGGAAGAGTTACCCTACCACCTGATCCTACTACACAACCCTAAAAAGGGTTAAAGGGTTTAACGAGCGTTAACCACTCCTGGTCATCTGCCCGAAGCCCTAAGGCCCTAAACAACCCATTGTATCGAAAACAATGATGGCTTTCTCAGCTCACGTAGCACGTAGCATTGTCAATTCTCTAAAACCGCTTCGTTGTTGATCAGCGAAATGAAAAAAAATCAACAATGAAACCCAAAGATGATGAATCGTTAATCAAAAGTGGCAGCCTGTGCACCGCCAACTGGTATTAACTAGAGAATGTCGCATACAGATGACGGCGACGGCCTGACACGGTAGCAAAGCGTTGTTTATTTCAGAAATGTGTCTTGGAAGCAGAGTTCAGCTACCAATGAGCCTGGTTAAATAATCTTTTTGTATTTCTTTGAAACAAATAAATGGTCTCGTATGTAGGAAGACGGGTATGCCCAGTGCTGCCTTGCAAACAATCTTCACGCACGTGTAATAGTGAAGTTTATTGCCAGTGCGCAGCATCTTCAAAGTGTTAATTAGTAAATAAATACGGATTCAAACCTATTTACGTTGCCTTTGAGACTTATATTTCCGACTGCCTGAGCGGGGAACCGAACACGCGACCTTTGAAATCAAAGGACGAGGTCCTACCGCTTGAGCCATACCGACACGGCGATTGAAAAAGTGTATGTTTGCATGTATATGTGTGAGTGTTAATTGCTGCATATGGACGTTTCCTTTTAATGTTAAGGCCGTGTTGGTATGGATCTTCGGTAGGACCTTGTCATACGATTTCAAATCGTGGGTACGATTCCCCGCTCATGAAGTCCGACATATAAGTCCAAAAGGCAACGTAAATAGGGTTGCATCAGTATTTATTTAACTCATCTCGAGCCCATTGGCTTTTTGTCCTGTTTAATTAGTAAATACTCGATAATGCAAGATGTATGCCTAATTACTCAAGTATAGGTTTATTCACACACATGTAGGCCTAATTTACTCGTGGAGCCTTCTGGTATTTCTTTATTTACACAGCATCGCCATTTTACAATAGAATGGAATGGGCGATAACCATAACAAGGAATTAGGACTTAAATCTAGTAACAAAAAGGTAAAAAACAAAGAAAAAAACCGAAGCACAAGGTGCTACCATCATTACACAAAGCCTGGGCTACGGCAATTTACATGGAAAATAGAAAAAGAAAAAAAAACAAGAACAAACAAGATATCGTACGAGTATTTACGGTATGAAGTTACAAAAAGGTTCTATTTATTTTTTTAAAGTTTTGGGCTGCACCCACATTGACACCGCCTTCGGGGAGAGAATTCCATAACGAAACAAGGCGGGTCGAAAAAGAATTTCGTGTAGCATTATAGTGAGTTTTGGTCACCTTAAATGTGCCTGTTCAGCGAATAACAGGTCACAGCATCTAGCGCCGTCTATACCATTATTATTTTAATTCTAAGTAGCACTTGATTTCAACAAGCGAAGGAATGTGCAAAGAAATTTCTTTTTACACAACAAACAAGCCTCCTTAATTAAGTGTCTCCTTAATTAATTATTGAGTGTAAAGTTGGTGCATCCACGTGCACCAGGGAGCCATCGGTCAAGGTTAACGATATCACTGTCACTAGATGGCGCCCATCTAGGGGTTTAAAGACCTGCTTTTCGAAACGGTCGATAGCTGGGAAAAAAACGCCCGTGATTACGTTAGGCTTAACTTTACCCCTTGCTCCCTGGTGCACGTGAAGGCACCAATTCTACACTCAATAATTAAGAAGGAACGTGGCTTGTTTGTTTCATAAATAGAAATTTATTTGTGGCTTCCTTCGCTTGTTGAAAGTAAGGTCAAGACAGAACTAGACAGCGGTAAATGGCTGTCGATGCTGAAACCTGTCTTTTGATGACAATCCCTCTTTAAGCTTCAAAGAGGATCTTCGCGTACGTATGAATTAACGTTGAGCTTGAAAAAGGAGTTACTAAGCTTAGGGAGAAAGCTACGCAGAATTTGGAACCCATAAGAAGCCCTCCTCTTTGTCGACGACAATGCGAAGAAGGCAACTCCAAACAGATAAAGCGGACTTATGACTAATATCGAAAAGCCGGTTAATTTTTTTTAGTGAACGACGTTTGTACATTTTCAATTGCCTTACGATATTTGCAAAAGACCGGATCCCAAACGGAACACCATATTCCAATGATGGCTTAAGAAGGGCTTTAAACAGTGATGACTAGAGGGTTTCCGCTAAAAAAGGTAAGTCCTGGAGAGAATCCTTTTATAGTGTCCGCGGCCTATCTTGAGTTCGCCCCAGAATGAATACAGACAATCGATTGTATGTTTTCGATAGCAGAGCACCTTGTTGATATCCTAGATGGTTACAAAAACAATGGCGGCCTTCGATTAAAGCCGCTCTCTCCAGGAAGATGTAGCCGCTCATAAAATACCTGCAGGACTCAAGATACGCTGCGCGCACAATAGTATATATATATAAGCAGAAAAATTAAATCCGTCTTCAATAACAATACCTAGGTCACATAAAGAACGAACTACCTTGATAGGGCTATCATTGACCGAGGGTACACGGAGGTTTCTTATGTCGCTTTATCGTAAGTCGACTTGACTCACGTCGATGTTAGTGCTTAGAGCGCTTTAAGAACGTCCGTGTTACCACCTAAAACCACTTTCAAGTCGGTTTATCTCACATTACCTCGTTACGTCGACGTAGGGAGTTGAAGACGCCCACCTAAAATCCACTTTCTACGTCGCTCTAAGGACTGCTTTCGTTTGATTGGTTGAAATAAGTGCGCGTAAAAGTCAAGAACATAGGGCGTAACCTGTCACTTCCTTAAAACGAAGTCGAAATTCCAGCTAGTTGAATGGGGACATGGGGATAGAGGGGTTTGGTTGATGGGGGGGGGGGGGATTAGATAAACGCGATGCTACATCGACTTAACAGGAACCACCGTGTACCCGTTGTTGTCTTAACTCACTCCAACTTGAATGTCCGTGTAACCACCTTTCCTAAAGCGACCCGATTTCAAGGCGACGTAAGGTAAAGCGTCATAACAAACCTCCGTGGTCCCTTGGTCATTCAGAAACAAATGTCCCCAGAGATTTGTGTAACCTTCATACATAACAATATCCTTATTAATAGGGACCTACATATACAAGTCGGTACGTCAATCAACTGCATTATCAATTGATTTTTACGTACGGTGCAAATCATTCCAAGTATGAATTCAGCAGTGGTTTAAAATCTACTGTACAGCCGAAAAGGTTGAGAAGTCTAGTAAGACTTTGTCCGTCCGTCGCCTTTTTTAGTGGTAGTCAAGTAGACCTTAAAAAACACGGCAAATTAAAACATTATTGCTTCCTTATAGCTAATAGGCTATCTCGACATAACTCAATGAAATAACATTTGATCGTCGTATTTAACCACTACAGGAAGATATACGCAACCGTAAAAAAAACAAAAGGATTTCGTAACGGCACACATTAGCTTCATTTGAAACACTCTTGACACCGTGTAGTATGAATGAATAGGCCTACTCTGGAACCCATTTCTCTGTTGGCTACTACTTACGACGTTAAAACGGCAGGTAAAAAAAATTGGGTCGATAAACTGAAAATTCGGCCTAAAATCACGCAGCCGTGGAAGCGCGAAATCTCGACACCGTGTTCATAAGTGAATGAGCCTACTCCCGAACCCAATTGTCCGTCAGTTGCTACTTACGAAATTAAAACGGTAGGTTTAAAGGCTTAGTTAAAGGCTTAGTTACGGATAAAATAGAAACTACTTACTGCTTTTAGAATAATTATATAATAGAGATCGCTATTGCAGTTCCTAATGGAGGTGTGCTCCTCAACACTTTCGTTGAAAAAGTAGTGGAAGTGGCAGTAGTGGCGGCAGAAGACTCGTTGCAACGACATAGTCGCTGCAACTGCTTGTTGGTGTCGTTAGCAAATTTAGAAGTAACCAGATTAGGATCTAAACAAAAGTTTAAAATGAGTAATGAAAAAAGAGTAGGTGCAACGACCGATCCTTGAGTCAGTCCACTACAAAGGGGGTTTATTCTGACAGAGTGCCTTCCAAACCACAGCCATGCTTCTATTATTAAACCAACAAAAGATCCACGCTGAGTTGAGTTTGAATTTGTATAAATCCTTCTGGAGTTTTCTGCCCTATAAAAAACGACGACTGGGACAATTCAGCTGGAGAACTATCAGCTAAAAACCCAGATTTTGGATATACTACAGTCGATATCAATTCGAGACACCAAGCGATCCATGTAGCAATTGGGCCAACAATACCAAATTGAGTCAGTTTAGCAGTGGTGTAGTCGTGCAGGAGGCCACAAGAGCGGCGCTCCGTTACTTTTTTTTAAGGCGGAGCGGCTCTCCGGCACTTAATTCTCGACAAGAGCAGGCTCATGTGGTGTTTTTCTTAATTTGCTTATTTTTAGACTCGATACAGTGTCTATTGTGTTTGCGAGCTGCCATCACCAATTCTCCATTTACACTCTAGCATTTGTTCTACAGTCTTGTTACTATTATGTCTACATACAATCTGATATTTTGTTCGTACCCTAAGGAAAATTGAACATCGTTTTCAGTGTTAACATATAGGTTTGACAGAATATAGCAAAACTGTTAAACAGGGAAACCAATAACCAGTAAAACTGAACGAAGCACTTTTCAGTTTGTTTATTTCTGACTTTTGCCGTGCAAGGCAAACGCGTGCGTGGGCTGTTTGGGAGCTGCAACTAACCCCCTCCCCCCTTATTTCCTAACCATAGCGCCACCACTATTTTGTTTACCACTACACCACTGCAGTTTAGTTATTAAATTCTGTCTACTATATTTTTTTAAAGGCTATTTCGAAATCGTAGTTAAGTATATATTAGTGAGCAGTCCTTGGTCTATAATTGCGTTTATAATTTAATCACAAAAGGACAGGAGGTTAGTAGTTCGGGATAAGCCACCCTGAAACCCAAAGTGACAATGTTCAACAAATATTCTGTACATCTCGATAACTACCAATGTGATCACTTACGAGCCCTTTAAAAACCATATAAAGATGAGAAGTTAAACCGATAGGTCGATAATAGACAGGCAGACATCGACCTTCTTCTAAAAAAATTGATAAAATGAAGGCTCTTTTCCAAAGTATACCGTCAAAACAGCGCGGAAAAACGGCACACGACAAAACAGCGTGACGACATAACAGCGCAACGACAAAACGGTTAGGATAAACAGCGTGCGACAAAACTGTGCAGAAAGTTGTTTAAAAACGATGGCGTTTCGAGAATTGCCGGTGCCATCCTCAGATCAAAGTACAAAGCTAGTGCTCCACAATTTCCACGCAACTAAAACCAATTTTTGTGTGTTGATGGGGAGGCGGGGAAGGGGATGATTTATTGCTGTCGGACTTTTCTACTGTATACTTAGGCCAAAAATAAGGCCAAAAAAGTTAGGTTTAGTTCAAACTGCAGACAAGAAGATAGACCGTAAATAAAAACACTAATTAAGAAAAGTTTTAAATCAAAATGAACAAGCGTTAATTAAAACAAGTATAAATATTTATGTAAATAACGAAGAGCAAGCTTTAAATCAAGAGGCCAAGTTTATAATCAAGAAGGATATGTTTTAAACCTCAGTATTATCTTCTTCTTACATTATATACCAAAGTCTCATAGCAGAAATGAAGCAACCGCTACGACCCCCGAAAGGGGAACAACGAAAACGTGCGAGGCTTGAAGTTGAAACTGGGACGTTGTTGCCCTGAAAAGAAGTTGAAATTGGCACATTGTTGCCTCGACTAAAAAAGGGTTAAAGGGTTTAACGAGCGTTAACCACTCCTGGTCATCTGCCCGAAGCCCTAAGGCCCTATGTCTGCAACAACTAACAATGCCTCGACTAACAATTTGCTCTAACAATTATCCTTCTAACTAAACACCGTGTTAATCTCAAGGGCAAGTATTACATGACGTCATGCACACTTCTTTTTCACACGGTACGTATCGCTTAAGCCACAGCGAAAGACTGGGAGTGGGGGGGGGGGGCAAAGTGAGCTGTTACCATTAAGCATACGATTATGCATTAACTGAACCTAGAAGAGAACAAAGAAACAAGCACGGGAGCCGGGTACGTATTCAACTACATATAGCAAAGAGGAGAAAGGGAAGGAAACCAAGAGGAGAAGGAGAGGACGGGATAAAAGGAGAAGGGCAGAGGGGAGGGAGAGGATTGACTGAAAGGGGGAGTGTTACACAAACAAAAATCGACTGTTGCAGTGAACGATCAGGCAGCACCGAGCAAATACTGGGAAACAACCACGGGTCAAACAAATCCCCGGGCGAAGCCGGGTACGATGCGTATTTAATAAATCCAAAGTAAGATTTACTGATTGATCGTTTGTTGCCTCGAATTTATAAAAATTTGATTTCACTCATGATTTAGTAATTATTAATATTTTTTTTATGAATTTATTTACAGCAAAAAGAGCGCAGCATGGGGGAACCACGAGAGCTGTTGCAGTACAGGAAAAAACAAAATAGGTGTGCGCAAGAAAAAGCAAATACAAAAAAACACATAAAATATATATAAAACACAGAAGATATTATGTGGGCGGAAAAAAATCATAGAATTGGTAAAAAAACTCAGCAAAAAAAAAAGAAAAAAATGGAATCAAAATTTCAAAAAGACAAAATTCGGCAGAGCAAACTTATGGCCAACTTATCTGGTAGATTTATAAATCTTTAGCTGAAACAATAGATTTAACAAAAACAAAAATTAAATATTTATAAAATACAGTAAAACGTGCCCTAAAAGGGACTTAAAAACACACTATTTTCTCCTTTCTTGTCGCCACATTGTATCACCGCCCTCCACACTTTTAATACGTTTTGCTCAACTGTGCGCGTTTCGAGTGTTGCTTAAACACACAGCCCCACAGCTAAAGTGTTTTGTTTCATTCAAACTACAAGAACATCGGAAATTAAAGATGCTCTTGCAGGGCTTCGATTCGACTCATTGTTTTAAAAATTGTTATCGATTTCGTGCTGGGTTCGTCGTTTGCTTAATCGGTTGCGAGAGAATTCGTTGCGTGAACTCCCAAATCACCTCGGCTCTTTACCGAATAAGTTGATTATATGATAAGATCGTTAGAACCTACTAGGGCAGCACCCCGTACATGTCCGGTTTTTAATAGTATTGTTGTGATTTCCCGTTTGCGTGAAAATACTGTAATTTCCCGTAATTTCCCACGCTTTCATTAGATTTAGTTGGAGCCAGGGTTAAGAGGCGTCGAGGCCTACACCCCGTTTGCATGAAAATATTGTGAATGGAAAAAAATATGACGTCTTCAGTACTGTGCATTTCTGTTGCATTACTTATACCAAGAATTTATAGGGTTTGGGAGGAGAATTTGTAACTCTAAAAAGACCCTATTGAAACATGTTAGATTCGTCCCTATTAGTTCCGTTAGAGTTTTCAGAGGGCGCCACGTGTTCCAAATCGTAATTTTTGCTCATTTTTCAGCCCAAATCTAAAGTAAACTAAATTACAACCAAGCTAGGGTAAATAATAATTAAATACAAACTAGTTTGGTTTAGCTTCGTTTAATTTTAGGCTAAAAACTGAGTAGAATTTCCTACATAAAACACATGGCGCCCTCTATAAACTAAGACTGAACTACTACGAAAGACACACTCACAAACAAAAGATTGACATTCCCACTACGGATTTCAACAGAATAAAGATTATCGGATTCCCACTACGGTTGTTCTTCTCCCACCACGAAATAACCTCAGCAGTTGAAAAGGACATTAATTCGACCATTTCCTTTATTTTTTTTTAAACCGGAAACGGGTAAGAACCAAAGAGGAAATTTTTCAGGAAAAAGAAAGAGTTTTACACAAACAATGAAAGCTCATAAAAACCACAAAGCTGTTTAGATCAGGGTTTAACGGTTTTAGGGAAGTTTACAACTAGACAAACCGACTACCAAACACTAGGGAATTACGGTATTGTTAATTCAATCAGTCGCACCTTGTGATCATTTTTACACGGCTTATATTTGGCACGGTTTCGTGCTTACTAAATTTTTTCTAACGCAGATTGAAGGCCTAATTACTCAAATACAGTTCTAGTTGCACAGGGACGTAATTTCAAAATATGGATCCGAGACCAGGCTCAGCGCAGGACCTCCCCCCCCCCCCCCCCTTCACCCCCTTCATAAAAAAAATGCGAAAGCTCTGTGGAGTCCCGCGGTGATGAAGTAAGGAAAATTCAGTTTTGCCACACAAGGTAAGATCTCAGTGAAGGCCCCTTTCATCAGAAAAATGCAGTTTTTGCCACAGAAGACGAGAGCGCAATGGAGACTCCTCCAACCATACCCCTTTAACACACAAACATAAAACACAATTACGTTTGTGCCACGCAAGACACAACTTTCACGGAACTACAGCAATAGCTTTAAAAAAATACACAAAAGTTTTTTTTTTGAAATTTTGCGGTTATAAAACACTTTTAAATGTGCCCAGTAGGGCCCCTCCACCCGCCCCCACCCCCCCTCCCAAAAAAAAATTGGTGGGCCCGGAGACCGTTACCTCATCTGCCTCATTGTAGTTACGCCACTAGAAACACACGCCTGATCATTGCGAGTGGCGCCATCCTGTCGACGACAACCGTACTATACTATTAAATTCCCTAGCCTTTTCCGGAGAAATAACATGTTAACTCTAACCGCTGTCCGACGGTTGGACAGACTGTACGTTAAAGACGCGTTTTTGGAATCATTCAACGGGCATCACATTTCGTTTCCTAGAAAACCATCGGCTCGTTCTGCAGTTTTTTTTTTTTTTTTTTTTTTATCTCGATTGGCCTTGAAATGGACATTAGTTTAAATTGGGACCAAAAGATGGCAGCGCATGATGGGGTGGCTCGGCGTTTCCCAGATCGATGAGAAGCTGTGTAGAAAATCGATGATAAGGAAAAGCGGCCCATTATGGTACAAGTTTCAATTTCGATTGTGAGCGTGGCTTTTGTTTTAAATAATAATAAAATTCAGTCAGCAGAGGAGAGTTATACCGTTTGATTCCGACTACGACGGAGCCTGATAATTATCCAAATCGATGGCGTAAGTCACAAGATATTCAACACAAAAATGTGAAGACGAGAATTGAAGCGGTAGAAAAAAAAAATGAAGCGGCTGTTAAAAAGAATATAGGGCACTTACACTAATTTATGAAAATAATAGGCCTTTTGAAACATTTTTAAATACCAAAAAAAAAAAAAAACTTGGAACAAGTGAAATTCGTTGCATACGGCGTTTAAGAGAGCAGCGTCATGTGACGTCACATTGGCTACAAGAGAGATAGCTGCAAGGGGCACTAGATTAAAATGGAGGGTTAAACAACGGCACTTCTAGTCAAGGGGCAGTGCTTTGAGAGCGGCTTTCAGAGGCTAAAAATAACGTTGTTTTCTCCAATCCCTTATGCTTCTAGGTTGTAATTGGACAATAAAGATTCCACTTGCTTAAAAATGTCAGCAACTGCCAACAAATCGGCAAAAATCGTGCATCATAGGCCTAAGAAATCCACTCTTAACAACATTGTCTTCAGTAAGGCGCCCTTCTTTTCCGGGCCCTTTCTGGCCCTCTCGGTAGGGATCTCAGCCTTGTTCCCTCGGACGCCTTTCCAACTCTGCGTCTGAGGGTACACGCCTTTTGGCAAACCTTGTGGGACAGACAGGATGGTAATAAATTACGGGCCATTAAAGGCACTGTCGAGGAGTGGCACTCGGCGTGTCGCCGTAGTAGCCGTGAGGAGGTTGTGTTGGCCCGTTTGCGCATTGGTCACACCCGACTTACTCACTGTTTCGTTTTGCGGGGGGGTTGACCCTCATGAATGTTATTGGTGTCGACGGCCACTTACGGTCCGGCACTTACTTGTTGATTGTCGCCATCTTGATGGTGTTCGCCGTCGTTTCCATCTTCCGCATGACATTGCACGTCAGTTGGGCGATAAGTCTGTTCTCCTGTCCGGTGTTTTTCAATTTTTGCAGGAGGTACAGATGTATGACAAGATTTAGTTTAGGGGTTTGAATAACATCTCTGTAATGTGTGGTGCAGTGGGAACCCGGACCACTGCACTGTGACTGAGGTTGGCGCTAATGACCAAGTTGTCGACGCGCCATTAAGCCTCATTCCCCCCCCACCCCTTCTTTTCCCCCTCCAGTGCCCCTTGCAGCTAACCCAGTTACTGGCTCCAACATAGAGTTATATACAATAATACAACGTTGGGTCACTGCCCTATACAACATTAAGCAAGCAAAGAACTGTAACGTCTGCGGGAAGGGGGGAGGGCGCCCCAACTTCCGAGTTAGAGCAGAAACGTCATTTAATAAAACATGCGTTTATGTACCTGCCAAAAATTTATTGCATAGGCAATTTTGCAGCAATACTCAGCA